>JAXGGA010000549.1:0-213332 GCA_038373865.1 Uloborus plumipes
GCTTTTTATATTTCCTTTTTAGTTAAAAGTAATTGACAGCGTTTTGCTTTACGTAACGAGCCTAATAAATAATGTTACAGGAGAAAAACTCATGCATAAAAATGAAATGCAAATGTTAGACCACAGAGAGAAGTGAAATGCAAATGTTAGACCACAGAGAGAAGGAAAAAAATCCTTCCGACAGCTGCCTCATAATTATAGTCAGTTTTCTTTCAGTGTTAATTCAAATTAGTTTCGTTTGCTATTTTTTAACGCTCGCTTAAACCATTTCAGGTTTTTGTCTGATTCAATGTTCTTTATCTTTTATTTGAATGCATTGTTATAATCAAGATACGATGGCATAAGAAAGAATTAAATAAATGTTCTGTTTCAAATCTAAGCTGCTATAGAAAAATAAAACTATCTCTAATTCAGAGAAGTGAAGTGATGAAAAAACAAATATTTGATGAAATAATAACTATCAAAAAACTGTGAAAAATAAGTAAACTATTTTACTTTTAGACGTATGTTTAAAGAACAAATAAAAAAAAAAACCTTTATAAACTGCCTTTAAGAAATTTAACATTATTCATTTCACAACATTTCACTCTTACTAATGTGAGAGAGCTGTTGTAAGAAAATTTTTATAAAATATAAACTAACAACTTCAGTAGCTGAAAGTACATAAATTTGTAATTCAAAGGAAAGAAGCATCCAATCTGTTTACTAACTTTCAAACTTTTCATTTATTGATACTGATTAAATAGATGCTTCTCTTGCTTACATTTCACATGAGTTATTTCTACAGAATGAAGCACCCTTATATTATTAAATTATATATTATTATGTAACACATATTGAGAAAAAACAAATGTGTGACATAAAGACACGCGTTTGAAGTGAAACTTTTTTCTTTTCATTTTTTTTTTTATTCCAAAGCATTTTAAAGTGCTCAAAATCCAAATATAATCGACAACCTAAGTTTAGCCATGAAATTTATTTGTTATATTTATGAACAACCTTTATAATTACTTTTATTTTTCATTGTTTTTGGCAACAATTAAAAAACAACTACGTCACTTCTGTTACACCGAAATGTTGCGGATCCAAAATTCAAAGCTCCCACATAAAAAGTTTCACGTAAATACTTGATCAAAAAATACATCGCAATTTTTTTTTCTTCACTAGATGCCATTTCATAAAATTTGTTAAATTGTATGCAGTTATTGTGCAGTATTTTTTTTCTCAAAGTTCTGGTGCAGATGAAATGCTACATTTTTCAACAATGGAAGCTGTTCTTTCCAGAATCCAGACATGTTTCCTATAGTTGTTTTTTTTATACAGAAGCCATCAGCTTCGACGTACATGAGGACTGCGTACTATGCGCCTTGCCTCCTGACAAACACAGCACAGATTTACGGCATAGAGAGGTTGAAATAACAACCATGTTCAGGGCGGGACTCGAACCCGCGAGTACTTGCTTACGACGAGAAGACTCTACTACCACCGTAGCTCCTTTTCTTGTAGTTAAAATAAAATAAAAACTCTTGCTTTACCCATCAATGCCTTGCGTCCCTTTTTAGGGACGGTCCAAAAAAGGGTCTGAATTTCCACAAAATGAACATTTCAACCAAATAATAGTGTTCAATTTGTACCTTGGTATTGTTTCAATTCGTTATTAACAGATTGCAGCACACAACCATTGTAAAGTGTGTTCTGTAGCAGTTTTAATATGAGCTTCATCAAAAATGACATCGTTCATAATCTCAAGAAAAAAAGCCAGGTTCCCAGTTTATGTCAATTGCTGATTTTATTTCTTTTTATAAAATGTCTTTTTAAATATTATATCATAGGCAGAAAAAAAATTTCAGTAAAAAAAGTGCGTACCCTCTGGGGTCTATCGTAACTTTTAAAGGACGATTTTTCTTTCCTTAATAATACAATTATGTTTTACATAATATTTTTTTTTTATTAATATTATGTAAAAATAATATACTGCCCATTAAACATTGTTTGTAACCAGTATACAAAATACCTTTGGGAAAAAAATGTCAGGCATTAATGGGTTAAAGTTTAACCAGTTAAAAACTAAAATAACATTCTTTTATGAGTTGACTCTTAAATTATGCGTTTAATGATGTTACTTAACAATCAATGCTGTTACTTAATCGTTTTAACAGAGCTTATTTACTGAGCTAATCCAATAAAAGCGCCGAAAAATTCAGAAACTTGAACCTGGAGCAGAAAAGGATAATTCTATTTTGTCAGAAACTTCCATAAAACATAGGAACACCAAACCTGTATACAAAATAGAAACAATCTTGAAATATGCCAGCCATATTTTCTATACGTATAAAACTCTAACCTCGGGACAAAATGCAGTGCATGTCAAACTTTAAACACAAAACACATGGCCCTGTACATTTGCCATGTGTTTAGGCAGCTTTAAAGAGATTAGACTGATGGAGGGACAATCCTGCAGTAGCTTTACAGATATCGACAGAGAGCCAATTTTAAACATATGACATGTTTCAATCGCTTTAATTTTTCTGACATTATGCGTTTGCATCAAGGGCTCCAGTTGGGGGGGGGGGGGGGTAGGACGCTGTTCGGGGCGGATACAGACAAGCATTTTAGAGGGTGGGGGGACCATGCTGCAAAAAATAGTACGAAAACTATCTAGAATTGTAGAGAAAATTACAACGTAAAGAAGGCACAAATAAGCAGGGATACTGCAGACATGTGTTTCGGCGTTACAAGGAACGCCTTTTTCAATGCAAAAAAAAAAAAATTGTGAGCATATGGATGCACAGACATGTGCCTTCTTAACGTTGTAATTTTCTCTACATCTATAGCACAAAGGTATTTAAACTTTATCTGGAATTGTTCGGGTGTCGATAAAATTCAGCCAGGAATAAGGCGGCTAAGGCATTGACTTCAGTTAACTTCAGAAGCAACGAAAAAGGAAGTATTTCAAACATTTACTTAATCAAATAACTAATAAATTAATTAAAAATAGGGAAGACACATTTTATTCATAAAGTATTTGAATACAATGTGCAGTCAGTGATATTTGCATGATATTCGACATCTACATATATTGTAAGCAATTATTGAATTATGATGAAGTCGTGATGGAGGAATAGTATGCCCGACGGTTTCGGTGGCCACCCAAATATTTGCTTATTGTAGTAAGAATAATGCAAGTTGCATTAAATCAGGTTGAAGTGGTCTTTACTGATTTTTTTTTTTTTTTTTTTGATCGAAGATGGCATTAGTAATCTTAACGGAGATTTTTTTGGTACAAAAATAAATACATAAAATAAAAATAAGAATGATAAATGAAAACGGTCAAGCATGACACCTACTTAATAAAAAGAGGTGTGTTCTCTCAAATGTATTTTTTTCCTGCTACAGCACTGTTTATATCCAAGGTAAAGTAATTATAATAGCTCAAATGAAATCTAAGTTAGCATGAAAATAAAGCATATGCTGAGCTAGGGATTCTACATTTTACTAAAACCTGTTCAAATACGAAAAGAATCAGCGCTTTTTTTTTTTTTTTTTCGTTTGAGCAATTGTAATTTAAATTCAAAAATAAGTAAATGAAACAAAAACAATAATAATTATAATTTGAATTTTCAAATAGCAGTTTGTTAAAATTACTGTTCTATGGAAAATTTTCATTAAAAAAATTAAAACCAACAAAGTTGGAATTTTATCCAATCCTAAAACTTCCCCTTTTTTTTCGAGACAAGAATTTCATTCATTAAAAACTTTTTCGTGCATATTATATTTCAAATTCATAAGAAACGAAATATTTCAAATCTTTAACAAGCTGTTACAGATTTTTTTTCAAGGCGACTTGTTATTTCCTTAGATATCTTGGCATCATAGATTATTCCACAAATTGTATTACGGCTGTTGACTTCCAAAGATTGTTAACAAGAGAAACTTGAAGGTCATCTAGAGATAATTTACCTTATTTTTGACTACTAAAATATCAATTTTGGGATTGTAGTGGTAATGAAACGTTGACTCTATTATTTCAATCTTCACAAGATTATAAAGAGATGAAATAAAATACTTTTTGACTGTGTAAAAATGAACATCATTATTTCATTGTATAATAGTATTTCAACAAAGCATTCCAAACATTTGAAAAACAATTGGCTTACTTATCGATTGCAATAAAAATGAGCGCAAAAGAAAAAAAAAACAGTCTGTTTTGTTTTTTACTGTTGTCAAACCTAACTGCAATATAATAATGAAATAAAGAAAAAAAATCAAATGACTAGCAACCCAAAAATCATCGAGTACACCGTTGTTGTATCTTTTCAGGATATAAGAAAAAGAAATTAAATCCGAAATTCGAAAACATTGAGTTTAATGTGTGTGTGTGCTTTGCAAATATTCATCAAGTATAAATGATACACAATACACGATAAATAAAAAAGATAAAAACTTTCAATTAGAATATTTGCATCATTTTGCAGTATAATGTTGGTATTCTGTAACAAAAAGCTTAAAATTATGAATATTTTCCTTTCAAAATTTCAGTTAAAAATAATTTAATGGACAATGAAAAATCAAGCACACAGTAATTTCTGTTAAAAACTGTAAATGTATAAACATATATTTTTAACGAATTTTACATAAGTCTTATCTATGCTTTTGGTTGATTAGTTATTCTAGAACTTTTCAGTAGGTAAAAATACTTTAGTTCCCTTCGAAAAAAATTGATATTAACGGTGGTCAATATTGATTGAACAATTTCGGTTGGTTTCTGTAAAGAGACTATAGACAGTACGAACCTCCAAATACATTCTGATGTTGGCTATCAATATTTAAAATACTGCAAACCACGCTCCATTTGCTATTTAATATCTAAATTGCAACATAACACCTGACTTCCGAAATAAAGGTGCTAAAGTGTAAAAAATGTTTAAAAACTTCTTCTTTGGAAAAGAGAAAAACATTCTTCACACAATCAATTTAGAAATGTTTCCTTTAAAGAAGAATAAAATTCAAGTAGCTATAAAAATCCACCATTAAAATAAAATCGTCTGCTATTATGGCACAGAACTGCTTTTTGAAAATGCCGGTCGAAAATAAAAAGAGGATGTTCTTAAATCGAGGAAAGAACTAAGTAAAAAATGTCTTAAACGTTCCATT
Organism: Uloborus plumipes; assembly: GCA_038373865.1. Lineage (NCBI taxonomy): Eukaryota > Metazoa > Arthropoda > Arachnida > Araneae > Uloboridae > Uloborus > Uloborus plumipes. Next base: position 5,155 of record JAXGGA010000549.1, read on the forward strand.
CTCCGAACGTCAAACGATTTATTAATGGACCTCCGTTCTGTAAGAACAAGTTCGTGTCCGCTTACGAATTCCAGACAAGTTCCACTCAGAGATTGGGTTGAGTTCGAAAAAGGCTGATGAAAGCCTACATGAAGTTTTTCATTGAAAAGAACAAATTGAGTGCATCATCGTTGGAGTGGCCTTTTTACTGCTTTATTATGAAATTTAGAAATATTAGCTTCAAGTTAACGTCTTAAAAACTTTGTCTCCGAAAACGATTAAAGATTTGCTTGAATATCTTCTAAAGCCGCACAAGGCAACCTTTATGCAGGTTTTTTAAGAAGGAAAAAAATACCTAAGGAGAGGTTTTTTTTCCACCTGAAATTATTAGATGCTTCGGAACAACAGTAGCTTTCTGAGAAACAGAATACTTTAATGCCAGAAATAAAAGGATAAATACGTTAATAAAACGCAAAATTTGTAAATTATTGCCGACATGTGTTTCGTTGTGCAAAGAAACCGTTTTTTAATACAGAAGACTGAAGCGAAAAAAACATCGACTAAAGTTCGAGCTTTATTTTTCATTCGAAGCAAATATTTTTTAATTGAATGAGCTATTTTTCTTATTTTCTTCAATTAATTATTTTTTATAACTGAAAAAAATAAAGAGAAAACTCAAGAAATATTTCATATAAAAAACTTTCGATTTTGTTTTGAATAACACCTTTAGTTTCCCTCCTCTCCGAACTTCAGAACAAAACTTAATTGTTCTTATTTGTTTTTTTTTAAGCTATTGCCACACAATAAATAATTTTTATTCATGTGGTTGAAGGCAGGTACAAATAAACACACTTACGGTTCCGCGAAAATTCATATTTTCACTGAAAATCAGTAGTAAGTTGAAAAGTTTGGCTGTTTTTTGTAGTGACTCTACCAGAGAACCCTATATTAGTTGGCAGGGGTGCCCATCCCCCCCAAGCTCAATGGCGCAAATTCCCCCCAAAAATTTTCACAACCCTCTTTTTTATTTTGTTTATTTTTTTATACTTTTTTAAATATTATTAATTAATTTTTTTCAATGTTATTTATTTATTTTTTTAACTTTTACTTATTTATTTTAATTATAACTATTATTTTTTTCTATATTATTTTTTTAAAGTACTAATTACTATGCACGGAATATAATCGTTTTTTTTTTCCTTCCAGACATTCCGAGCGCGCACACACACGCAAATAAATAAATAAATCAATAATAATAAAAAAATAATTTAAATTAAAATATAAATTAATGAATAATTTAAATTTAAAATAATCAGCAAATAATTTATTTAAAAAAATTAATTAATAAAAAATATATAAATAAATAAATTAGTTTAAAAAAATCCCCCCCAAAAATTTTGATGGCGCAACTTGCGCCATAATCCCCTCCTGTGGACACCCCTGTTAGTTGGAATCTAAATTTATTCACGTATAACGTTTAAAATAGTGAGCTAATTTTAATGGGAGGTTAACTCATTTTATTTTTATTATTAAAAATTGTAATAAGGTATATTTTTGAGCCGTAGGGGGGAGTAAAATATTGGAAATTAAAAAAGAAAAAATATTTACATCTATATGTATATAAATGGATGTTTGTATGTATATTTGTATGTTTGTTCCTTATACAAATCCACAGTTTTCGTCGGATTTTCATCAAACTTTGCACAAAGGTTCATTGATGCACTAGAATCCACATAGGCTTGGTTTTGAAATTAAAAAAAAATCCAAAAAGTTCGAAATTCAAATTTTTTGTCTCAAAATGGCCATTTTCCTTCAATTTTGAATGGATAGAGTAATAGAAATAAGCCTTTAGCATACAAATTCATAAAATTTAATGCACTTAAATGTGAGTATTTTCCAACAAAGATTACAATTAAAAATGAATTATCAATTTAATTTTACCATGAAATAAGTTAAACATAATGCAATACCGGGCAACGCTGGTTAATAAGCTAGTTCACATTATCCAGATGGCAAAGTGCCCCTCCATTCGGAGGAGGGAAAACAAATAAAAAAATAATTTTTTCCATCCGAATACTGCAGCATGAACCCATTTTGCTCCGTATAAATGATACATATTTGTTTCTGATAGACAAAAAAGCCTCCTTTAAGAAACATAACTGCTACATGTTTCTGCGTAATAACATCGAAACGTATATCTTTAAAAGCCTTCTCATAGCTAAATGAATGATAGGACAACCAGTTGAACCCTCGTTAGTTTCCTAAAACCATAAATCATAGTTTCCGTAATCCTTCGAATGGTCACGTACTGACCCCGTAACTCATACCCCTCCGCGCACGATCCAAAACGATCGTCTGCTAAATTTCCTGATAGACCACGAAAGTTCATCGTAGCATAAGCGATCCCATAATCTTTCCGACAGGTGTAAATTATTGAAGCAGACGATTTTTCAGCAAAAAAAAAAAGTTTGGGGGAGTAATCATAATTCACAGCGTGTTGCTTCTGAAGCTATGTTTCTTATCGCACAGAGCAGATTTTTTTTTTATTTAAGTCTTGTGGTTTAATAGTTTAACTGTAATTTTATGCAGATGTAAAATTCTTTTAACAATTTATTCCGTTGAAACAAGAAAATTTTTATCATTGGGAACCTTTTAAAATTTTAATTACAAAATCCAAATTTTAAGGAACAATACAGGGTGTCCACTCCAATCGTGGACCAATAGCTAATTTCTAAACCGTTAGAGATAAGCATATAGTTTATTTAGGAAAAAATCTCCAAATTACGAAAGGAATTTTGGGTCTATTCAATGTTTTTCAAAAAATCAAATTTTGAAAGAGTTATGAAATTTAAATTTTTATACAGCCCCCCCAGTCCTATCAATCATATTTAGTAAAACATTTTTGACACTGTAACGTTTAAAACTAAAAAAAAATCACTCTTCTACCACAAAAATTGACCGAGTTATGACGTTTTGAAAAATCAAGATTTTGAAGGATTTCGCATACGGTCCCTTACGTGATCGCTCGATGACGTCATGAAATAATGCAAAATCTTGATTTTTTCAAAACGTCATAACTCGGTCAATTTTTGTGGTAGAAGAGGGATTTTTTTTAGTTTAAAACGTTACAGTGTCAAGAATGTTTTACTAAATATGATTGATAGGACTGGGGGGCTGTATAAAAATTTAAATTTCGTAACTCTTTCAAAATTTGATTTTTTGAAAAACATTGAATAGACCCAAAATTCCTTTCGTAATTTGGAGATTTTTTCCTAAATAAACTATATGCTTATCTCTAACGGTTTAGAAATTAGCTATTGGTCCACGATTGGAGTGGACACCCTGTATACAAAAAAAAAAAAAAAAAAAAAAAACAATATTACAAATTGCGGAATGTGTTTAAATGCACTTTTCTATGCAGTTAGAGCAACATTTCTAACGAAAAAAAATTGTACAGAAGCGTTACTATCAAACATATTTATCTCACAGAGATATTATTTTTTTTTAAAGGGCTAAAGATACTCCTTGACATTTTTTAGAAAAGTGGAACTCTTTGTTGGTGTAGTGAAACAAATGAAAAAAGTAAAGACTACATTAGTGACCAATTCAATAATAAAATAAATATTTTTTTTCATTAAACCCTAATGATCAAATGAAAGATACCAGAGAAAAAAAGGTTTATATTACTTTGATTTTTTCAACCTTTTGAATGCTTGACGTTTTGATCAAAACATATTCAAAAGTTTAGTATTTAATTTTTCAGTTGCTATTTTCCTCCATCTTTTCCTCGATGCTAAATGTTTATTTTAAATATAAAACGTGAAAACGCCCTGTATTCTTGAGTTGCATTTCCGATTCTCAATGCAGGAAATGCGTTCTTTGGTAGAGGCGTTAAAAATGTCTGTGTGTCAACAGTCGGTATTCTGTCAAATCTATAAAAACTTATCCCAGAAGAAAAGTGCGGGAGATGTCAGTGAAGTACAAGAGATCCACTGATCTATAAATTACACTTCAATTAGATATTTTTAATACCCTTAGAAGGCTATTTCAAGTACTGAAAATCAAAAATACTGAAACAAAAATTTGTCACGCTCACTTTGTATTTTGAATAAAATTTACACCGTAGAAAAGAGGAGAAAGGAGCAATTGGGAGTTTTTAAAACATTGCATTCAAAGCATTTGTTTGGTTTCTTTATTTGAAATGTCAAAGGTTTTAAAGGTTAAAAATAAAGTAATAAAGCACCTATCTTACTCTGCCATCTTCCATTTTATGTTGTTTTTTTTTCAAATTTTTGGAATTGATTACTGCAACTGTTCTTTCTTGATATGGTTCTCAAATTACGGTCTTTACTAGGGATTCACCTATTAATCGTACTGCCGATTAATCGGCGCATAATCGGCAAAATTGGGCCGATTAATCTGTGGGAAAAATATTTTTAACACATATTTTTTAAAGTATACCTTTAGTGAGAAACTATGATAAATAAATTTGTAAACAGTGAATGAATGTAATTTTCTACAAGCACATAAACACAATATTGCAACATTTTTCATGCGTTGCTATTTTTCTCCTTTTACACAGTGCGTTTGCATCTCCTTATAATTTTCATAAAGAATAAAAGTCTTGGATTTGGCTATAACTACAAATAATTTTAAAAATTTGCTTAATTTTCCTGTTCACAAGAGCTTCCTCCCTAGTTCTTTAAAATTTTCATGTGTCATTTTAAAATTTAATTTAAAAATTTTCACCTTATGATGATGTAACTTTATAAGCAATAACATAGAAATTGACTCAAAAAAAAAAACTTGATGAAATTTTAGAATTACTTTTAGAAAATTAGGAAAATAGACAAAAATAAATAGTCTCTCAGAAATAAATTAGAAACTATTTCTAAAATCGGAGTTGTGAAAAGAAAAAAGCGATTGAGAAATTAGTAGTATTAATGATAATCATGATCATTAATTGACCGATTATAAACAGCCGATTAATCGAAAATCGGTAATCTGCCAATTTGCTTATCGGTGCATCCCTAGTCTTTACTCTATTTTCAAAAATTTCACTTCTTCAAAATAAGGTTAACTCCAACAAAAAAGGACAAAGAGTATTTTCAAGTCTTAGAAAAAAAAACTCTAGCAATATGCAACTGTGACAATTTATAACTCTGACTGCAACAATTAGCTTGAGCAGTAAGTATTTCTTCGAGGCATCTCCAGTTATGTGCTACATAAATTATGTATTCAGCTTTGTAATCACAGAGACATTATCGAAATTTATTTTTATTTTTCTCCTCCAAACAGAGTATTAGAATATTCATTATAAAACAGCAAAAAATCTTCGGAATAATATTAAATCTTGCATGACATCATAAACAAGCCGCACTTAAAAGATAAATTCCCTTCAATGCAAATTTGTTACATAATTGAAATAGAATTGAGCTCACTTAAGTAATGAATATCTTTTTAATGGAGCAGGAAACAGTGTCACTGGCAAATTTTCAGTAGCCTTCCGGAGTGACATAATTCCAAGCATTCTCTCCCGCCACCAACTGCAGGGAAATGTTGTAAATAGTGATGGCACTCTGCCCACAAAGTCAGACCATTCAAGACATGCAAATTTGCTACCTGGATGCGTTAGTAGTGTAGTATGTCTTCCAGTAAACATTAAAGCAAGTGGAGAAATTTGTTATACCAGGTACAAAACAAAGGACAAAATTAGTGAAGTACAGTCCAGCCCGCTTGTAAGAATATCAGTTAAAAGAACATCCCGCTCTAATACACTTTTAGTGTACCAAATCAATGTAACGTATTGTTTTTATCCCGAATAATGTAACACCCAGCTTATTAGAATAGTTTTTGTGACAAAATGGATGTTCCATTAAGCGGGCTCGACAGTATACGTAATGCCTGTAGTCTGCATTCACATTGGTGATGACCAATGGGAACTACTTAGGGGCTATCCATTATTGACGTCAAACTTTTTTTTTTTTTTTTCAGGATATTTGACTCTCTCCTCCTATTTGTCAAAGTGTAGCACAAAACCTTGTAAGAAATGAATGTTATTTAAACAGTATAATACAGCTAATTTATAGTAATAAACTGTAAAAATTACTAATTTTATAATAATAAAATGCAAAATTGCAAATTTTAGTTTATTACCGTGCATTTTACAGTTTTAAACTGGAACCCCTGCTGCTAGTATTATACTGTTCTTTTTACAGTATAATACAGTTAAATTTTACGGCAGTAAACTGTAAAATTGCTTACTTTACAGTAAGAAACCGAAAAATTGCTAGTTTTACAGTTTATTACTGTGCATTTTACAGTTTTAAATTGGAACCTTGGCTGCCAGAATTATACTGTAAAAGCAACAGTTCATGTTTTGCAGTGCAGCCCCTCTTTTAACTTCCCCACACGTCACGCTATATTACATTAATATTTAGTTACAAAAATATGTTTATCCCATTTATGCCCAGTAGCCTAAAAACGGGATGCTTGTTAGTTACTGCATACAAAAATCTGTAATGGGTTTATCATTTTACTACAGCTGTTTTTCACAACTTAAATAGTCCTTCTTCTTGAGAAAACCAGTAAGAGCCACTATTTGGACATCAGAGTTTATTTATTGACAGCTATTTTCTGACAAATCAGTCGAGCAACGATGGGTAGCCAGAGAGTAAGTTTTTTTGCGAACTTATTTTTCATAAAATTAAACTATTTTAAAATGATTTGCTTAAAATTAATTACAGATGCCTTCTGTAATGTTACTTTGCAAAAGTAAAGTCAAGTAAGGTCGTATTTTGCTCACATATCTGCAAAAGATCCCATAAACAGAACGTTAAATAACTTAAAGAAATATGGCAACGGCGAACTATTTTAAGCCTAAAATGTATGTAAACCATTACAAGTAAGAGTTTTAAGCAGATAACAATGGAAAAAAGTAGTTAAAAAATACTTGGGCATAAATGGGTTATTTCAATTACAATGTGTAATGCCACGCTTGTTTTCTCTTCTCTCGTTTTTGTCACAAACTGTCACAAATTTATAAACCCTGTATCTCGAAGATTGACATCATTAGTGAACAATCTCTTACGTAAAAGTGTGTAAGATACGGAAAGTAAAGAAAGTTCTTATACACTGCTCGACATTGAAAATGCAACACCAAGAAGGAGTGGTCAGAAATTGATGAAATTTGGTAAGAAGACAGAGACAGCATGGAACAATAAGTGATATTTATTTCAAAATAAATAAGCAAAATTTAGAGCGAGGACGGCGTCGGCTCAGTAAGAAGTAGGACCACCGCGGACAGCAATGCACGAAGAAACACGTCTAGGCATGAAGTCAATAGCGGATGGTGTCCTGAGGGATGACACTCCATTCCCTTTCAACCATTTGCCACAGTTCGTCCTCTGAACGAGGCAGTGACAGGTTCTGCAAACAGCGTCCAATCACGTCCCACACATGTTCGATTGGTGACAAGTCAGGAGAGTATGGTGGCCAGGAAAGCATCTGTACACCTCGTAGAGCATGTTGGCTGATTCGAGCACTGTAAGGCTGGGCGTTATCCTGTTGAAAAATTGCATTTGGCAGACCCTGAAGGTAGGGGATTGCCACCGGCCGCAGTACATTATCTACATATCGTTGGGCCGTCATAGTGCCCCTAATACGAACTAGAGGTGATACGGAATTGTATGCAATAGCGCCCCAAACCATTATTCCACGTTGTCGCGCTGTGGGGCGTTCCACAGTTACTGCCGGATTCGATCTTTCTCCACGTCGACGCCACACACGTATGCGATGATTATCGCTGGACAAACAGAAGCGGGATTCATCTGAGAACACTACGGTTTGCCATTCTGCCATCCACGTCGCTTTGGTCCGGCACCATTCCAAACGTTGGAGTCTGTGCTGTGAGGTCAATGGCAGTCTTCTTAGCGGGCGCCGTGATTGCAGGCCACGTGCAACCAGTCGACGGGAAATGGTTCTGGACGACACAGGAACATCCAGGGTACCTTGCACATGCTGCAGAATCGACGTACAAGTGACTTGCGGGTCCGCCACAGCTTGTCGGGGAATCCGTCGATTCAAGCGGTCTGACGTCACTCTGTCTGCACCTGCACCCCTCAATGTGGCTACATTTACTCTTTCCAACCATCTCCGACACAGCCGATGCACAGTGCTTGCATCCATGTGGGTATCAGCTGCAATTTGACGTATGGACCAACCTCCGCTTCTCAGTCCAATCACCATACCCCTTGTAAAGTCGTCTATATGCTGGAAGTGTCTTCGTTGAGGACGGCGTGGCATTTCCTCCTATCACACGTATCCTTCGAGACAAAAACCAAATTTCTCCGATAATTAGTCTGGCAGAAAAACCAACATGAACATAGCCCACTTTTCAACTTCATTCTCTTATATCTTACTTCACGTGCGTCGGAGAGCTGCGCATTTCATATCATTTGCATAACTCAGTGACGTGCGTCTACGGTAAAATTTACATGAATTTCTGACCACTCCTTCTTGGTGTTGCATTTTCAATGTCGAGCAGTGTATACAGAGTGACCCATTTTGAATTTTCAAAATAGGACAGAATTATGGTACCGTTTTTAAAAGAAAGCAAACACATTTGTTAACTTTTGGGACATAATTTTTCCAAACTAATCTTGAATACTTAACTACCAAATTAAACTTAATGAAGCGATTCCACGGCAACGTGTATAACTTCTACACTTTTTTTTGAAGTACTTTTTTGTTTGTTCAGCACTAAAAAAATCAAACATTGGTTAACATTATCTTATTAATACGCTTTTATTAGTTTCACACGTGGGTTTGTTTGTTTGTATGCATGTAACTCTGAATAAAAGCTAAAATCCAGGTTCTTTGCAAATATAAAAGTAATATACTTGATACTATTATTAATACTAAAGGCTAAACTATATTACATGTTGATGTATTTTGAATGTATGTAAACTTAGCGGATATTCAACAGTTTTTAAAATCATAGGGTAATCAGTTAAATTATTATGAAATATAGTTTAACCTTTAGTATTAATGATAGTATTAAAAGTATATTATTCTTATAATTAAAGAAAAAACTCTAAAAGCGTATCTTTTAGTTTTTTAAACTATAATTTATACTATTTTACATCCTTTTATGAAACTATTACATGAATAAAATTATCAGTTTTTTATGATCAATTATCAATTTTATAAGACTTGTAACACATGTGACAATTTTGGCTTTCAGTTGTCACACCAGGTTACCAAGTTTTACAAAATTGATACTTAATTATAAAAAAAAAAAAAAAAAACAGAATAACTGTATCGTCCATGTAATTGTTTTACAAAAGGATGTTAATCAAGATAATATTAACTAATGTTTGATTTTTTGATGCTGAGCTTATGAAAAATAAATTGGAGAAGAAAACATTGTCTAAAGATTTCACACATTACGATGAACTCGCACATTACTGTGGCATTTTCCATAAAAAAAATTCCGTGTATGCAGATATGATTGACATGTGGAAAAAGACATTCTTATTTTAAAATGTGTGTATAGGTAGTTTGATGAATGAGAAAATTGCAGTTCGAGTCATACTTAAAAATAAATAAATCAATGCATTATTTAATCACCATTACTAAGTAATCAACAGCACAGTATTAATTGAAAGCCAGCAATTACTAATGCATAAATTCCACCAGAAGGTAATATCACAAATACAAAATTAGAAAAATACAAACCAGATTCAAATGCGTTAGCAATTGTATTAAATAATTACTAAGAGTTACATAATTCGTATTGTAACCATAAAAGCAATTATCTTCATGGAAATTGCCTAAAGATAAGCCGGTCAGAAAAATTTTGCGGAAAAAAATCAACATGAATTTCACATTAAGTGAATTAATTAAATTTTATTCACATCCCACTTCCTCACGTTGAACATTCCCTTGTCACTTAACTACTGATTCTGAATTCGTAACTGTTAATCCCTGTCATCCCATTTTGCGCACCGTCCTAACTAGTTTTGATTCTATGTATTTAACATTCCTAAAAATGTTAGTTCTGAGTATTCCTACGTGATAAGCATAATTAAGTTATTCTTCTTCCACTAGACACTTAATCTTTTTACAAATTTTTTTCTTTTCATTCCTTTTACAGTGTTCTGCCTTTGATTTTTGCTTTTATGTAGATCAAACTCATGAGGAAATAGCTTCTGACATAAATTAGACGGGACAGAGATATTCCTGCTATTTGAGGTAGAACGAGTCGCAGAATTTTTTTCAGCAGCTTGCGACAGATTAAAAAATAAAAAATAGTCTGCAAGATAAACTGAAATTAAATTAATTGTGAAGTTTAAATAGACACCGAAAAGAACTTAAAAGAACACTATGCTAATAGAAATGCATCTTAGTTGTGTATTGTATTAAAGCTTGAGAGACTAAAAAGAATTTGATAGTGGCCAGTAGCCAATAAACCCAAAAACATAGTGGCCTCTGTGGCGTTGCTGGTGGCCACTTTGAACCAAGTTCCAAAATTGTATTCCCACTCCACTTCATTCTGCATATAGTTACTATATTACATTTTGTACTTGCATACATTTTAAGTAAATTACTATTCATAAAAAAAAAAAGAGTAAAAAACAGTTTTTGTAAAAAACATTCATTTTGAAATTCAAATAATAAGGCATTGTGCAAACAAAACAAAAACTAAACGCACCTGCATGCTTGAAGTTAAAGAAACTTTTTTAATTTGCTAATTAATCATAAGTTTGATCATCTTTGACCATTTTTCCACCAAAGTTCAAATGCATTTTCTAGATTGAAATTATGTATTTAGATGTTTTGTAAATCAGATGGGTCGATTTTCTCTCCAAGTTAACATTGACCGCTAGTGACGATACTGATGCTTAATTTTTCTTCATAATCAGCGCGATACATCGGAATTTTGTATTTTTGCTCAGAAAAAAAGTAGATCGCCAGTTTGGCGACCAACACCACATTTTATAGTTGCCAAAAATATTTTTTTTAGTCGCCACCGGTGAATGGCGACCGTAAGTCCCTATCTTTAGATTGTCTCGAAGAAAAACGTTACAATTTTTCATCAGCTGAAATTTTAGTTTTTTTTTCTTTATAAATTTAAGGGTTTTTTTTTTCTTTTCCCCAACTACAAAATAGTCTGCAGACCTCTTCAAGAGTTTGCAACGCGTATAGCAGCGTCGTTGTTTCTGCTTCCGGGGAGGTAAAATTCTATATTTGACTCATTTTATTATTCTGTAAAATTAATACAATCGAGCCTCGTTAATTCGAACACGCTTAAAACTAACTAACTGCTTTCCCTAGAATGTGCTCCGCATTGAAAATGAACGTTCGGAATGAACTGTTGAAAGTATGGAGCGAATAAAAACAGTAGCCAGTTTGTGTCGGTTGTCGTTCCAAATAAAAGTTTTTTCTTTTTACATTGAAAGCTGAGCTTTTTGTGGCCACGAAACACGTTTGCTACATTTATTTCTATTTGCACATTTTTGACGTTGAATTAAAATATAACTTTTCGCACAAGAAGCCATTATAAACTCGTACCTCGCTTCTATATCATTATCGTTGCATACACTGCAAAAAATAAAGTGTTGCTTTTACAAGTATCATACTGGCAGCAGAGGTTCCAGTTTAAAACTGTAAAATTAACAATTTTTAATCTTATTATAGTAAAGCAGAAATTTTACAGTTTATTATCACAAAATTAGCTGTATTTTACTGTAAAATAAAGGTATAATACTGGCAGCAGAGGTTCCAGTTTTAAACTATAAAATGCCCCCACATTGATAAACTTTAAAATTAGCAATTTTACAGTTTATTTCTGTAAAGCAGCGATTTTACAGTTTATTAGTGCAAAATTACCAATTTTACAGATTATTACTACAATAGCAATTTTTACAGTTTGTTACTAAAATTAGTTGTATTATACTGTAAAAACAACATTTATTTTACACAGTATACCTCCGATATTTACATAGTCTGAAGCACATACAAGCTTTTCACAAATTTCGAAATAATGTTTAAAAAAATGCCGGTAGACCTTGAAACAAGTATTTCCGTATAATAAATCACAACTTTGACGCACGCACAGACTTGAAAACACAGTATTTTGAAACATTCATCAACATTCTGCTCGGACACTGCAGAAAATACCTTCCTTCGAGGAAAAAAATCCCAGCTAAAAGAAGACACCAAGATAAGTTTCCAATAAATCCCGACCTCGAGGCGTAATGGAAAGCAAAATAATTCAGTTGGGCCACGACCTACACCTGTGACTATCACTGCAGCTATGTACTCGAGGGCTTAAAGAGGGAGGGGGGTACGTTTTTTTACATCCAACTTAGCTTCACACCTGCACGTAATTTCCGTCTTAGCAGCCTAATCGGATTGGGTCTGTAATTTGTCTTGGCAATTTTTCGACCTCAAAGCGTTCTAAAAAGTATTTATTGGGCAGTAAAGTGTGAGTGTCACCAACTTTTTTCCTTCCGCAACGGATTACGACAGTTTGTAAGGTTTGTGCTTTGTGTGACAAGATTAGCATTGTGATGTCGGAGTGTTAGAGATTAGTGTTTCCTTTGCATTAAAGGAAAATGTTTCAAAAATGAAAATAATCCTCCGATTCCCAATTTGTGCTTTATTTACGTTATTTTTTTAACTTAAATATATTTTAAATATTTTAAATAATATCTTCAATAAATATTAATTATATTTTAGCACAAAGCTCATTTGATCCTTTTTCATTTAATCTCCCGATTACCTTTCTTTTTTTTGGGGGGGGGGGAATTAAGCTTAGTGAATGACGTAATCATGCTCTTTGGTTGAGAGTCAACTTGGTTTTAATAATACTGTTACTAATTAATAGATTAGTTAGGATGATGATTATTTTCTCCACCTCACTTCACCTTTTAGTAAAGCCTTACGCTCTGACACAGTCACCATTTTCTTAACAGCATAAACCATTACACTAAAAGGCGGTGTAATGTGAAAAATTATCAAAATTTCCTTGACTGATAAGATAGTTAAGGTTACCATACGTTCTGTTTTTAACGCGTTAATCCCTTTTTCAGGCTCTTGTCCAGTTCTCGCACATACTGAAACGTCTCATTTTCAGAAGTGACAGAACGGCTTAAGGGTTTGCCATGAGCTTTATCATATTTTCAGCATTATCATGTTTTAAGATCCTTTTTTTTTCTAAGAACAATAGTGAAAATATTATTGCCACAAATTGTACCCTCTTTCCCTTTCCTTTGATCGCTTTAACACTTTCTGCGAGACAAAACTTGAAGATTTGTCCCCTATCCAAGATGCCACTTCCAGATACTTTGCTCCAAAATTCAATTGATTTTTATCTATCCGGATTGACAATTTGCTTACTAGATGGCAAAAGTATATGCAAGACTACGAGGGTAATTACAAAGCTGATTGCAAATAAAAACTAAAAAATATATATTTATTTGGAAAAACCGACATTATGCTGAGGTTCTGCTAATATTTTTCAATTTCACCGATTTTGCTGATAACGTCTCTTATGATTTCTGCTATTCAGTATCCGGGACAGTCCCACATAAATACAACCTATTTCTCTTTTTTTTTTTTCGTGGAAGCTTAACATACAAATTTGGAAAAAGACAGGAAAAGGCAGCTGTTACAAGATTTGCCCTGGTTCTGAAAAATTGTAGATCCAACACTGGCCCTGCACATTATTTCCCTATCTTTGTGTTGTAATATCCATTTCTGACTAGTGCTACTAGTGTCGTACAAAGCCGAAAAATTTAACAAATGCACAACAATATTCTTACAATATCTTTAAATTTCTAATAATAACGTAATGTTCGAACTTACCCTTAAACTACACCTTAGTAGATCAATATTAAAAAATTCTTACCTGTAAAAAATAAGTATGATTAATAAAACTTCATACATAATATAAACATTAAATTAAAACTGCATAAAAATTTTAAGCAGAAAATCAAACTTTGGAAAAAGTAACAATAAAATAATTATTACATAAGTTCGTTTAACAGTCGTGAAGAGCAGTAACTGCAAATTTTTTCTTTGTCACTTGGTTGCATTTTTGTTATATATTGTAATTCAGTTTTAGGGTCTCTTTGATTTCTGCTGCATGGGACAATGCGTCAAATTCCAACTTTTCCCTATTATGTTAGTATGGGATTTAAAATGCGTTTCTTCAAATACCTCAAAAGCTCATTTGTGCAGATACTACCATGGAACACAGTAAAACTCCTATGTAGCAAAAAATGAAAAGTTGGCTAATGGACACGGAGTTAACTCTCAGTATCCAACCTTCAGCCTCACCAAAGTAGCACTCATAACTTTAAGCCTTGTTGATACTACACAATTTGAAACTTTCTCTCCAACAAATTTTCTGACTTATTTTATTGTATTATTTTAGAACTTATAATGAAATTCGGTGAAATTCCTGTGTTGAAAAAAATATGAAAAGTTGACAAATGGACACTAAGTGAAAACTCTTAGTATCCAACAAACCCACCCTTCAGCACTACCTAAAGTAGTATACCCATAAGCACGGTAGCCCATAAACACTACCCATAAAGCACGGAAAAATACGTCAAATCCCAACCTGTCCCTATAGCGAGTATGGAATCCGAAACGTATTTCCTCAAATATTTTTAAAAATCTATTCTGAACTGAAGACACTGCCCTTTACCTCCTCACTGCAGTACAGTACTCGCTAACGCAGTAAAATTCTTGAATTGAAAAAAAAATGAGAAAAGTTGACTAATGAACATGAAGTGAAGACTCAGTAACCAACAAACCCACCCTTCAGCGCTACCAAAGTAGTACCCATAACTTAAAGTCTTGTTGATATTGCACCATTTGAAAACGTTCTCTCCAGCAAACAGCTCATTTTATTTATTCGAGTTTAACGTTGTGTTGAAACTGATCAGCCGAAGAATAGCATCAGGTTCAGATTTCAAAGGCGCGGATGATGTCTAAATGGACCTCTTCTCAATTCAGAACTAAATATCTTTCCTTAATACCTCAGTAAGGGGTAAACTTTATCAAGGTCTTTGCTCACATTCCCAGAGGGGCGCTATACTCACTACAAGCGGGGTAAAATTCTTGCGTTAAAAAAAAGTGAAAAGTTGACGAATGCACATAACTCTTAGTGTCCAAAAAACCCATATTAAAGCACAACAAAACTAGTGCCCATAACTAAAAGTCCTGTTGGTGCACTGCCCTTTATCTTCGCACGGTACTTCAGTACTCACTACGGAACACAGTAAAATTCTTGTATTGAAAAAAAAAATGTGAAAAGTTGACTAATGGACACGAAGCGAAGACTTTTAGTATCCAACAAACCCACCCTTCAGCGCTACTAAAGTAGAAACCATAACTTAAAGTCTTCTTGATGTTACACCATTTGAAAACTCTTTCCGGCATACCGCTCATTTTATTTATTCGAGTTTGACGTTATTTTAAAACAGCGTAGACTAAAAATGTATTTAATTCGGGCATCGGGTTCAGACTTCAAAGCCGCGGGGATGATATCTAAATGGGCCTCTTCGCAATTCAAAGCCAAATATCTTTCCTAACCACCTCAAAAATTGGTGAACTTTGTCACGGTCATTGCTCATATTCCCAGAGGAGCGGTGAAAGGTGTTAAAAAAATGAAAAGTTGACAAATGGACATGAAGTGAAGACTTTTAGTATGCAGCAAACCCATCCTTCAGCGCCACTAAACTTGTGCCCATAACTTTAAGTCTTATTGATGTTACACTATTTGAAAACTTTCTCTCCAGCATACCGTTGCACACTCCTTTTATTTATTCGAGTTTGACGTTATTTTAAAACCGAGCAGCCAAAGAATGTATCTAATCCGGGCATCGGGTTCAGACTTCAAAGGCGCGGGGTTGATGGCTAAATGGGCCTCTCCTCCACCCTCGAGATGAAGCCGGCTTTTATCCTCTCCATCATTCAAGTGTCATGAAGAGCGCCCACCCGTTTCTCTCTCTCTCTCCAAAACAGAAACAATATTCCTCAGTGCACGGGGCGATCCTTGAACGAGAATCTGAGGTTATAAGTCTGAGCCGACTTCTTCGCGCAATGCGTCATCTCCTACTTAAGACTTCAGAACTGGGGCAGTTGAGGAGGCAGAGCGCGGAAGACATTTTGGTCCTTCCGATCGGATTGATTTGAGAGAGATCGAGAGAGAGATATAGATAAGAAAGAGAGGGATGGCGTTGTAATTGATAATAAGCATACAATCCAAAAATAAATAAACGATCATTAAAGCTCATGACAGATGTGAGAGTTTTTTTTTTCTCAAGATTTTTTTTTTGCCTCATAAAACTGCGCTACAAAAGAAGAAAAAAACAACGTTTTAAGCTCTTTTGAGATCACTCTTGCAGTGTCTAATGTTCAGTGACTCCCTAAATTCAAATATGACTACCAGTTTTCCCCATCATCCACTCTTTTTTTTTTTTTTTTTTGAATAACTCCTTTTTACTTCAGTTTTCGAGTTTCATTGCATTATTTTGATTTGGATATTAACCGTTAACACTCTTCTGAAGAGATACAGAATAAAAAAGTTAAAAAATATGATCATTTGTTGCATTTTTTTTTTTTTTTTTTTTTTTGTTAAACCTGTACGGTGAGACCATTTTTCTCAAGAAATCAGTTTAGTTCACAGATGTTTTTATATTTCAAGAAATACCTTGAAACTGAATAGGGTGGGGTATATGACTCATGAAAATAATTCCTCTCGTTGAAAGAAATAGAATAAAGTTATAATTAAAATGCAGCTATGTGGAAAGTTAAGAATAAGTTTAGGACCTTAAAAATGAAGAAATAGCAATGAGGTTGCAGAGACACAAGTGCAGAAATTTATGTCCAACTGCTCCCAGTTTCAAAAATCTGTGTGTGTGTGGGGGGGGGGGGGGAGGTTCAAGCTCTAATACCAAAATGAAATGTCCAACAAAAAGGACACTCATTAGGTAATCATTGCTCCGGTAGCAGAAAGAGTGCTTCGCAGATCTTTGAGAAAAGCTGCTTACTATTTCTTAGTTGGAAGAACAAAAAAAAAAAAAAAAAAAAGTCTTCAAACTTTTGAAGAATAAGAGTTTTAAACATCAACTATGATGACCATTTTGAGATATAAAATAGAAAAATAACTGTAACTAAAGTTTTAACTAAGTATTCAGCATTCGGCCGAATATTCGGTTACAATTCTAACTGAGTATTTGGTATACGATAAAACAAGGTATTCGATGTAACCCTAGAAAGAATAATCATCAACCTGCACAACCTGCGACCCGTGAAAGACATTCGGCTTGATAAACTGATCCATGTGGCCCGCTATTTTGTTCAATGCTACAAGTCGAACAGCATAATTAGTGACATGGTCACAAACTTTAGAGCCTAATGTAAGGAAATTGGTTTTTGAAAAACATACAATTAATAAAATAAGCATCAAAATATGAAAACAATAATTATTTTGTAAATTTGTTTTCTTTTCATTATTTTCGATTGCTATTTAGAACAATTTTAAATATTTTTAAATTTTACATAATGTGTTTTGACCAGCGAGAATGATCTTAATACTAGGTGTAGGACCTTCGGGTAAGAAAAATATTGAGCATCTTATGAATAAAATTTCAGAACTTTGGCAAAATTTAAATATCTCATTGCTAATAGTTTCAAGTAAAAAGAGTTCCTCACGATCTTAGTGATAAAACTATTTTCCTTGATTATTGAAAATCTATCTGACCTGTATTGGAACTATCTTCTCCAAAATGCTAGAGCAAACGGCTGGTTAAAAATGGCGCCTTGACAGTTCATACGCACTTGGTATTAAGGAATCTTCGACACATCACGAAAGTTTAAATTTAAAACGGAAGACCAAAGTTTTGGCTTCGGTTTACGCGCCCCGTTTTAAATGAATGCAGCCTTAATCAGCAGAGCAGGCCCTTGGAGAGACTCCAATGAGACCAATAAACAAAATTGCCACGCTAAAGTTACTGAGTTTCAAGATTGCGAGGTTCAAAATAGATAGTAAAACATCCTGCCACGTGGGTCGGTTGATGGTGCTATTTCAATGCCACCTCCGCATCCAAGGAGGAGGAATGGAAGAGGATGACTCGGACAAGCTGAGGAGGAACAATATTGAAACGGGTTTTGCTTTACGAGGCCATTTCGAGAATTATCGCCCCAGTCATTTACGACCGTGTACCCATCGCCGTTAAGATGTTTCTCGCATTTATTTATGGATGCTAAACAAGTTCAAAGCGTTTAACTTCATTTGTTTCTATTGACCGAGGTTGGGAGAACTCATGTGGCCACCTGGTAGTTAAAAATATTGCAGGAGAGCAGGCACAGACTTTTAGAATCTGGCTCTTTGACTTGGGCAACCGAAAAAGATTTTCTAGACACAATCACGGCAAAGCTTTTTTAAAATGGTCTCAAAGATGGTTAATTCTACTAAACTTTAAGTAATTTCACATCCTACAGATGGGACAAACTCAACCTGGCAGTAACTGAATCATGTGGTAAAATCCGCATGGCCTTTCCAATACTGCAAGGTTAGGTTTTTCTCAGTTCTGTACCTCAGAACCAGTGGTCGGAAGTAGCGAAACTACTGTAGTAGCTACATTTTTTAGTAGTTTGTAGCGTAGCGCACTACTTTTGTAAAAAAGTAGTGTAGTGAGTAGCGCGATACAAAAAAATAGTAGTTTGTAGCGATTTCTGGAAACTACTTTTAAATTTAAAAAAATAAATAAATGAAAAAAAAAGAGAGAAAGAGAGAGTGAAGGGGAAAACAAGGTTTAATTTACTCTGACTAGTGCAAATCTTGTACGAGATCAGCAGTGGAAGCAGTGAGAAATAAGAACCATAAAAATATGAGCTGATCCTTAGATACATCATTTTGACGAAATACATTCTATCTGTTTGATGTCATTGGTTTATTTGGCATCATAAATTTTATATTCCTTCAAATAATTTTCATGGTCCTAAATATTCCCTGAGTAAAGAAATTTAAATAAAAAATTGAAGGTTGAATTATTTCAATCTTTCAACTTTTGAATTATTTCTTGTGGCGAATATTCGCAAAAATTGTAAAAAAATCTAAAAAGGACAAATTTTAGCAAAAAATAAGTAACAAAAAAGAAAAGTAACCTGTAAATTCAAAGACAATTCCTAGTTCTATTAAATATTCAAATGAGTTAATTTATTAATATAAACCACTTGCAGCCACTTACGGAATTTTTTCGGTGAATCCTCAAACAGTGCATGCTTTTTTAAATTTATTTTTTAAAAAGTACCGACTACAATTCAAAAGTAGTTTGTAGTCGTTAAATTTAAAAAAAGGAGTTGTAGCTGTAGTTAACTACATTTATAACAAAGTAGTTGTAGTTCGCTACAAAAGAAATGTAGTTTTTCCAACCACTGCTCAGAACCAGGCGAACGTGAGTCCATTTTCGTAACGTTTCAAGAAAAGGCGAAAACGATTGTCGGATGCATGCAAAGGATGGGACTCGCGCTCTTTTAACACTGTTAAATAATTGTAAAGGACTTTCTTTTGTAGAATAATGTTGTCATGGATCTATGCAGAATAAGATTCTACATGAAATGCAGTTTAATAGTTTAAATCGCCATTTTTGGACTTACGTCGTGCTTCTTCTGAGGTACAAAACTAAAGTTACCCAATATTATAAATTCAAAATAAATTAATAGCTGAGACAACTGTTAAAAATTATTTGGCTCTTTTATTGTTTCACAAGAAATTTCATTATGTGTGTGTGTGGGGGGGGGGGGTGTCTATTAATAATACACATTTACGAAAGTAGTTTAATCTAGAGTAATAACCTAATTATTTTATACTTTTAATATTTCAACAAGCGGCATGAATGTCGTTATGCATCATGACATTGGTAAATTGTGTAAAATTCGAAAATAAATCTTGCATATTAGAAAAGTTATAGATAATGTATAGAAAATAGAAAATTTATTTTCTGGGGTGGTCCCTTTGACAATTATTTCATTGATTTTTATTTCAAATTCAACTGCAATATCAATCAGGAACTAAGGACAATTTTATAAAGTAACTATTAGAAATACCCCGGTAACCCATTTGATACTTTTTTCAGCAGAGATAGTCTTGTTTGTTTAAGAGAAATCTATTCCGGGAAAGGAGGAAAAAAAGCCAAGCCTCCTTCTAACATGATGCTTATAAAATATAATGGGATATCTTAAATAAGCATTCAAAATCCTGCTCAGAAATAAAATGATGCAGATAATGAAGCGTTACTAAGTATTCAATCTTGAAGATAAAACATCCTTATCTCAGTCTGCCTTTTATGAGTTAACGCGGATGTTACAACTTGGGATTGATATGTTGTGACTGTCTGAAGAGTATAAGATAAAATCTCGTACGAAAAAGTTACTAAAATGAAGTAGACTTACAAGATGCATTAATAAATGAGTAATTATAATTGTTCCTGATATGCTTTGCATCTTTGAAAAATTCAACAGATTTCCAATGTAATATTTATTATGTTGTGGCACGAGCTCAAGTTTTGATACAGTGGCGTACATAGCGCCCCCGCAACCCCCGCGGCGCGGGGGGGCGCAAGAGGTTTGAGGGCGCCCGATCCAGAAAAATAGCACTAAAGGTTACACGGGGAAAATATTTTTTACATTTTAATAGGGGGTGGGGGGCGCACTTACAAATCTTGCTGGGGGGCGCACCTTAGTCTATGTACGCTACTGTTTTGATACCATTTATTATAACTTGGAAGGTCTTCTTTCGATGTGATATAGTTTAGGAACGTCAATAATTGATTGCACTTTTTTCAATATACATGAGCGACCCCCCCCCCCCCCGCCCCCTGCTACGTTAGGGATCTTCAACCTTTTACCGACGAGAGTCACATCAAAATATTCATAAAGATCACGGGACACACTTATGACGAATATGTAACGTAGGTAGAACGTGAAAGGTGGAGAGCGATGTTATAGGACTCGAATTAATTTCAAAGGTAAGAGGTGGGTTGAAGATTTTGAAATTGCCCAATTTTTTTTGCACCAAAATCGAATCGGCGCTTTTTCTATGTAGGTTCACTTTATCCCAAATTTAATTTAAATCGCAGTACTATTTCTTGAAATCTAGCAGTTGCAGTGAAAAATGAAGAACGTTCAATTGCACTTCCGCCTTAGCTACTGGCATCAAAATTGAATCAACGCCTGTACCCGATAAGCCTTATAGACCTTATAGTATAAGGTCTACCTGTGGACCTATTTTTATTTGATTTTTCCAGTTAACTTCTTGGCGTATTACTGTCACCCACACAAAGCGGAGAAAACGTTTGATTGCTCTATCCGCTTTAAAGGAATTGGCACCAAAAAATCTAGTGGGCACCAATTAAAAGCAAGGGCACATATTGTGTACCAAATTTTGTTCGATTTCAGGAAGCAGTTCTTGCTCTAGAACGGCCACAAAATACTGGTCACACAAACACACGAATTTTCCAAAAATGGTCAAAATGGACTCAGCACACCTAAAAACGAGCAACTCCGTCAAAATTCGAAAATTTTCAAATCCTATTTTTTTTTCAATATGTATTAGAAATAGATGACTAGAATTGAAGAAATCGAAAGTTTTAGGTCATACTACTTTTAGGTGATTTATTCGTTAAATACCGCAATACGGGGAAAGCATTCATAATGTGATGTGTACTTGATGATTTTTGCAGTCTAAATCAATGGTGTACAGTTCAAGTTTGAAAAATTTTCTTCTTAATTACAAAGTGTTAATGGCGAGAAACTGATCCAATTGCTTAAACGCAACCACGCACCAATAGGGAACATGCACTATGTCACAAAATATGATTAAATTACTGTTATTTCATAGAATCGATGATGCTGATGCCGAAAATCAACATTAAAATTCCAAAAAATCATTCACTTGAGCGTGAGAAGCAATTAAAAAGGTAGATTTTTGTAGACAATGTCACGTGACGAAAAACGCTCAGCCATTGGTCCACGTCACAGAATACGATTCTCCCAGTATCGCTGCCTTTGATGAGACAGTCAATGCGTTTTTAACACGCTGTTTTGTATTATCGTTATATTCGGAGCCCGGATGGTAATTCATCTTTTGAGGTTTTCTTCTTAGTTCATTATCCAAAGAGTTTTACAGTTCTTTAAATGCTGAAAATATACTTATTTTTCAAGGCAATTTTTAATGTTTTAGCTCATTTATGAAGTTTGAGCCAATTTTTAAGCAGCTGTGTCTTCTTATCAGTTTAGTGGTTTATAGTCATTGTTCACTTTAAAACGGAAATGGGGGGGGGGGGAGATAAACGAAAGGTACTCTGCTTCACAAAAGAAAAGGAGCGTAGTAAAGCTGGTAGATCAAGAACAGAACAGGTTTGCGTTCTTTGACTACATTCCAATCCTTTTCTCATTCTTTCAATCATTTTCTTGGAATTAGATTTCTGGAGAGTTCTAATCACTGAAAAACACCAACATTTTTCAAATCGGAAACCTAAAAAAGTACGTGCGTTAATTCTCAGTAAAAATGTCCAAGTGTGAATGTCCCACTGAAATATTTAAAATGTTTTCAACTTCAGCTGCATTTTTCGGGGTTTTGTTATGAATTTTCGAAGCATGTTTAGTTTTATTCAGTCATCTAACTTCTGAAATGTAGTTATAATCAATGATTGATGCGGGTTTTTTTTTCTATATCTTCATATTTATTATTATTATTTTTTAAAGAATAAAATGACTTTTCATTTAAAATGATGGAAGAAAAATTCATTAAAAGGCAGGCCGATAATTGTTCAAAGTTGGCTAGCTGTACGCTGTATCCATTTTCAGAAAAACACCCCGATTTCATATCAGTAGAAATGAAAAGAATTTGAGCAGTAAGATGAGTCAAAAGCTTTTATTTTCGCAAAAACAGGAGTGTTTAAACCGATAAATAATTGAGAAACAAAAAACAGTTTAAAAATATTTTTAAAGGGGGTTGGATGGGGGGTTGCTGGGGGGGACACCCTTCAGGGCGTGACACCCAAAATGTGTTAAAGAGTTTACGAAACTTCATAAAATTTAAAAATTTGCTTTCTTAAAAATTTCATTAAAATTTATTTATATAGAATTTATGAAACGCAGAGCATCGATACCGTTGGGGGGGGGGGGGGGCACCAAGTAACACCCATGCGTTGTTTGAATGAAACCAACCAAAAATGTATCTCACAACTTATGAAAAATGTACATGTTGAATTTCTTGAAAAATATCCCCATTGTTTTAAATTATATAGAATTCATCCAATGCAGGATCATTATTATTGATGAAAAGGGGGTTACACCGGGTGACATTCAAAATGTATCCAAGAGTGTGTGAAAAAAAAATCTTTCTTTAAAAATGTTCCCGCTATTTGAAATTTTATTTAATTTATCGAATAGAGGAAGGAGGAGTGTTGCACCCGTGTGCTATTTAATTGGTTTGAGGAGTTAATACCAGCTTCGATTGAGTTAAACCAAATAGCAATCGCGATTGCTCAAAAAAAAAAAAAAACTCTTAAATTTTTGATGAATTGTTAAAACGTAGATTTTTTTTATTATTATTTGTTCATTTATTCAGATTATTTTCTACAGAGTAACAAATAAAAAAATATTAATCTATAAATAGAAGTTTAGATTTATAAATAACATTTTAAAAAGTCATATCAAAATTAAAATGTGCTTTAAATAAAACAAATTATAAATAAATTTCTGATGAAATAAATAACAAACAATCCTCAAGAACATCCGAATTGCATTGCATTTGAACACTTTTGATATTCTTGTAAAAACACGCGCTATGCAAAAATCAAGTTCTTATATCTCGAAAAAAATGTATTTGCTATCAATATTTGTCGTTGAATAACAAAAATTGTATTCTTCTTTTCCAACTCCCCCCACGTTAACATGACTGACATGTGTCTCAAAGAATCTAAGCCCATGTTTTTACCAGCTAAATGTTCTTCATATAAGTATTCTTTTATAGCTAAAAAAACATAAAATTTAGAAAAATAAATAAATAAACCGTAGATTTGCGACTTGTAAAGGCTTAATAACTTGGCAGTATGTAAAACCTGTGCTTTAGAACTAGTATTTGGAATACATTGATTTCGTGATCCATCTTCTCAATATCTGCTAGTGTGAAGTTCCGCATTGTACAGCAGAGCAAACGCTAGCAGAAGGAACGCAGGGAGAAAAGTAGTATTCTGTGACGTCACAAACTCATGGAGCGGCTACTTTCGTTTTTCGGGAGGCGTGGCCTAATCGCTTTTAAAACTCGTTTTAAATATGTTTAAACTGGCCTAATGGAGGTGTTATTGGTATGTTTCTGCACAGTTTTTCATGGTCTTTCATTTGCAAGTGAGTTTGAAAATCATGCATCTTCCCCATTGTCTAAATTAACTTTGGGACAATGTTGTGTCTGGAGAGAGCAGCTCAACTTGAATCTTAAAGCAACCTATGTCAATTATTACGGTTTTCTTTTTTCCAATTTTTGAGATGCCCCGCACCACTCTTGTCGGCGGTAAGTATATGCCCTTCAACTTAAAATAATAATAATAATAATAAGTTTCTTTTAGTATTTTAAATGAGTATTATACACCATAGTATATGCACATAATTTTATAATTTTATGAGAACAATCTTCATGCTATCCGTCTTACGACATGTAAGAAGTCTCAAGTATCTCAAGGCCGAAATGAAATCCTTGATAAGACATCCGGCCCCATAATCTTCTTGTAGAAGTCCTCTAACCTGAGATAAGATATGGAAAAGAAAAAAGACTTCCTGAGACACAGGTAGGACAATGGACTCGCTAAGCAAAGATTGAGAGTAGATTTTCCACCATAGTAGATGCCGCTTTGATATGTAACCTTGTCTGGAGCCCGGATGGATAACACCAGTAAAAGACGCTGCTTATCTTTAAATAGGAGATCTGTTTCCATGAATCAAGAGAAAAGAATCCTCAAATAGTATTTTCCCACTAGAAAAACAATGAATGAGCGATTTTAAAGGATTGAGGATTTTTACTTTTTTTTTCTTTTTTTGGTATTATGCAGGAGCCAACTGTCCTGGATATCCCCTAGATGAAATGCTGAAATATAAAGTGTTGGTAGTCACGTTTGGGCTACTTTTGGCATCAAAGATTTCCTTTTTTTCTTTTTTTTTCAATTTTATCATTTCAAAATTTTTCGTGCCTTAAAAATTGTTGAACATTTGTTTAAAAAAAAATGAAACCACTGGCCAAATTCTTATCGGTTTTCATATTCTTTTGACTAACATGAGACCAAAACATAAAAAAATTTTGTAACGTGGGCAGTGGGCGAAAAAAAATTTATCTAGGACGCGACAGTATTTTTACTTAATTACTTAACTAGATTACGTAAATGGATATGAATATTGTTTCAGGAATCTCCATATATTATTTCTCTAAGCCGAATCCTATACCCGGTCGAAACTCGCTCATTTCTTTATCGAATTGCAAGAAAATTTATGGTTTTGAAGCTTATCCCGCGGGCTATTGACGAAAATTAGACCCACCCTCTAAAAAGTGTCGGTTCGTTTTTTATTCGAACTTCAATTTTTGGGCACAAAATTGACTCTATCTAGCGAAATAATTGTATCGTCTCCATTTTGATTTCATTCGAAAGATTTAAAAAAATGCGTTCTTTAGAACGTTTCTCCGCTAGCGCCGCGTAACGAGAATCTCGAAAATCCACGTTTAAGCGACTTATAAGCGATTGAAGTTTGAAAAAGTTAAATTTTTTGCTCAACTGTTAAAATCGTTACATTGTTGTTCAAATCAATTTTAAATGCGACATTTCAAGCCAAGGCTTAGCTCGGTAAACCTTAATTGTAACTTTTATTGTTTCAAAATACTATGGTATTTTGCGATAACGTTAGTATTTAGTTTAGTATAGTGGAATAAAAGAACAAAGAAAAAATATAAATTAGTAATGCGTTTTTAGATTTTCCACGGCAGACGGCACTCAGTAAAGGTAAAACTTGTGTTCGAACTTTGCATAGCCTTTAGTAATACTGCAGCATTCGAAATATTGACGGTCATGATATCTGGAGAAAGGGGTTAGAGCGGAGGCTCTTTTGCCTAGTATCACTGAAGCAATCAATAATGGACGTGAAAACGCCTATACAAATTTATTTTTATACTTTTAACAACTGTTCTATTTCATGTAGGTTTCGTGTGATTCATTGCCTTTGTTCCATCCTTATCCTATCACAAGCGCAAAATGTATATTTCAAGAATAAAATTTCTGGAATAAAAAAGTTCATTTTGGAAAGAACTCCGCTTTTATGTGAAATAAAATATCCATTTAATTTATATTTTGATAAAATCTTTCATACTAAGAGACATTGCGGTGAAAAAATGTTCTTCAAGGAAGAATTATCCCCCCCCCCCCACCTTTTTTTTTCCTTTGTATTTTCGGATTTGAAATAACAATGAGTTGTGGTAAAAGCGACATTTTTAATGAAATATACATCTAACGTAGGATAAAACTCTTTAAAAACTCTTATCTACACCGTAACAGCATACTCCGTTATTTAAAAGCTAATTAAGTAACGGCAATTCAAGGTTTATGCACGAAAAACAATTAGCCATAAAGCAAGATTACAAACTTCCCAAGGGGAATGAGTTATAGGAATACCACGTGCTTGAGGCCTCTAGAGGTAAAAAAAAAAAAATGCGGAAAAATTATTTATATAATTCTTTTCAATCTCATTTAGAGGATGAGAAAATTACACACACGTGAGAAAAATAATAAAAAGGAAATATCACTTTAGAAATGAATTCCAAGGATATTTTTTTTTCTTTTTGAAAAAATGGTTCTAATCCTTATTCAAGGTAAATATCAACTATTTTTGTTAAGAAAAATGAAACTTTTGCTCTCATTCCTCTTTTTTTTGCACGTATGAATAACACTTTGCAACACCGTGTCATAAAATTAAAACAAAGTATTTAAACTGTATACATTCCGCACGTCCTCAATTGAAATAAAAACCAAATTGACGCATGCTTTTGGAAGCATTCTTTTTTATTAAACGCATTATAATAAATGGTTTGGAAAAAAATACCATTAAACCGCTTTTGTGAATAGTGACAAAAAGCTAAACTAAAAAATTACAAAAATATTTTCAGGGCACGCTTTTTCGAATAAATCATTCCAGGAATTTAATCCGAAGGAGTAAAACTATTTCTACGAATTATTTTAAATCATTTTAAGTTACCCCTTTTAGTACTTGCGATTTAAACAATGATATTCAATTTGATAATAATAGTTCCCTATCATTTGCTACAATACCCGAAAGAAGAAAATCATTAATTTTTACGCTGCCCACATTAACAAAATATTTGTTTTATTGTACGCTATTTAAATAATTATCCCTTTTTTCCTACTCCAACTTTTACACTAAAAAAAAAAAAAAAAGATGGATGAATTACTCACTATTAGCCTTTATATGGCATTTCTAATGACAAATATTTCGGGTGAGCAACGGCACCAGCTTTCTACCTGATGTTCATGAGTAAAAAGACATGAAATAGCTCTTTAATAAATAGGGGAATGCAGGGCAAAGTGAAATAGCGGGGAAAAATGAAATGGCTAAATATTTTCACAGTTTACAGTGCCAACTGTGTTGCAATATTTTAACTAAGTTCCTAGTCATATAGTTTATTCCTGTCAAAAAGCAAGTAGCTCCAAAGACCAACGAGAAAAATTACACAAGTATTTGAAATTTGATACCTAAATTGTAATACTCATGGTTTTTCAAAAATATTTCTTGCTATTATAAAAAGATAAAATTTTTGTAATTATCATTTTAACTATTAATTGGCATCTACTGATGTCAATTGCAGTCCTTATTTAGTTTATATTATGCATTTTTTAAATTTTAAATGTTTAATATAATTTGTCAAGTGCACGCTGGCAAAGTGAATGGGGCAAAGAGAAATAATTCATTTTGTTTGCTTATGTATTCATTTACTAAATCACGTACGTATTTCTTCAGCTTTTAATTTATTCACATTACTTTACTTATTGATTCATTTATTAATTTTCTTATTCATTCTCTATTTTATTCACTGGTTTCTTTTTTTCATATTATTATTAATTCATTTATCTGTTTAGATATTTATTCGTTTATTTTTTCATTAATAATGCATTTTTTCGTTTATTTATGCATTTATTTGATGAAAATCGTTGTAACTCAAATAGAAAATGTCTCATTACAAAAACATTATATTTTTCAGTTTGCCCATGGTTTTTTGAGGTGATAAATTTTCACAATTTTTTTAGGCGCAAAATAACTGCCAAAAATGAAAAATAATATTGCAATGAAAGTTGTATCACAAAATACAATATTCCTTTTTTATGTACACTAATTTTCAGAACAAATTTCCAATTTTTTTCATTTTGAAACATGCATGTTATCTTAACTATTTCACTTTGCCCCACATTACCCTACATACTAAACATACTACGTTCGAGGAAAGGATAGACAAAATGTAAATTTAAAAAATACTTAACTTGGCGGAGTCAACAAACATGTTTGGCGTGTACAATAACAAACCAGTGCCAAACAAATGGCGATCATATTGGTTTATTTCTTTTTATTGCAGAGAAAAATCCCCAAAAGTGGACCTTCTTTTTTTTTCGTTCCATCATTTTATGAAACAAAGTATAGATCTCATATTTCAAAAAGCTAGGCTATTATGTATAATTAGCTTCGGATTAACCATGTCGCTATTGCGAGGAGCCCCATGACATATGGATCCCGAAGAGGATTTAAAAAAAAACTGTACGAAAAAAGGTGTATGTGGGACAAATGCGAGCTCCTAAAAAAGCATTGCAACGGGCTCCAAAATGTGTAAATCCGCCACTGTTATGATATGAGTCGTGCGGATTATATGCAGTTGCATATCTTTGCTTCTTTTGATGTTAGGAACAAATAAATGCATAAACACGATAAATGTTTAACATATCACTGCGTTTTCCCTTGTTTTTATTCATTTATTTATACATTTTTAACACATTTAAAAAAAAAAAAAACAAACGCTTTGTTTTGCACAGTTCACCAAAAATGAAAAATGGGGTGACCTACACAATGGCAATGGAAATTAATACTAAATCTTTCTGGCAGAAGAGGAGGAAAGAGAAACTGATTTCCAGGGGAGGTTAGGCAGCGATTCTTAATTAGAGTAGTTGTTAAAGACACTTTCAATGGTTCTGAGCGACTGAGATTTTTGAGTGGCAAAACTATAATACCATTCATCAAACTGTTATTTGAATTTTACCATACAACTATTGAAAGCAGCTTAAGTTTGTTCAAGAAGATACTAAGTTCGATTTCTTATCACGAAACAGATTTGCAGGGGAAATGTACGTTAAGTAATTGTGTAAAAAAAGAAAACTTTTGCATGGGACATATTTTCATACCAAAAATATTGCCCAATTGCATCTTCAGAATTGAAAAAAAAAAATATTTTCATCTTCAACAGTGATATAAAATGACAACAGGCAATGTCTAACTGCAGAAAACCTTGTTTTATTCCGATAAAAGTGTCTAATGTACATACCATTTCCTGGTTGAATTATTGTTTGAATAAATATTTATGGCCTTAAGAACAAATATATAAAATTAGAAAGGTAAATATCTTTATGTATAACAAGCAAAATACATTTCTGTACGCATTTTTTTTTTTTTACCCTCTACCTTTTTTTTTTTTTCTTTCATAATATTTAATCTGTCAGTTTCTAAACATTAAACATTTTTTTCTCAATATTCTTAACTTCTTGTTTAGTTCTAAGATTTTCGCACCTTCTATCTTACAAATATCAACAAGTTACATTTTCTGCTCCAGCCAAAAAGCAGTTCTCTAGTGCTTCCTCCGGGACGCTCAGTATCTCATGGTCAGGAACTACTTTGCAAAAACCCACCAAATCGGAAATTCGGCGACTTTTTGACGAAATCCAAAAATTTTTGCCACAAAACTTTAAAAAAAAAACTCAAGAAATGGTACAAAATGCAAGAAATTACTAAATTTGGCAACAGCAAAAACCTAAAAGCTGAAAAAACTGAAATTGGCAACAGAAAAATAAGAAACAGCAATCCTAAAAAGTCCGTAGGGAGTGCCAGATTTGGCGCGTATTTTTTTTATTTTTTTGAGGGGGGGGGTATATCAAAGTTATACCCATGGGTCACAACTATTCCTTACATAACGAAATTAAAATCCACTTCCAAGAGTAAATAATACCAAAGACGAAATTATCCGGTGATTAGAGGTGTGACGAAAGAAGCGAAGTTAAAACAGTGCCCTTATCTGTTCAAATAAACACGTGCTGACCCCGCGCGATTATCGGGGGTGCATCGACTCAAAACGGAGATTCGTTTTCATCAACATCCGGGAGAAATATTTCATCAGGGAGAAAGACGATCCAGCTAATTAAGAGTGGCTGTTTTCGCAAAAAGGACGCGTCTTTGAGATGGAGAGAAAAAAGAAAGAGTAGGAAGAGGGGAGGATGAGGATGTTTAATGACTTGCTCTAATCTTTTCACAGTTGTCTCCATTCGTTTTTCAATCAAATAGAGAGTGATTATGTGTCGCTTATTATTTCCGTGTTCTGTGATATTATGTTTTGTATCAAGATACATGATCGAAAAACACATTTACCAAAAATACTTTTTTTTTTTTCCAAATATAATGAAGCTTTTCATTCTATTGATTGCAAGTTAAAAATTAGGCTTTCAGACAGATTTTTAACGCCTTCGCAAACGTATTTCACGCATTGAAATCGAAAATACGCCTCACAACTTTAGACAACAGTATTTTCAGGCTTTTTAGCGATTTAAATAAAATTTTAGCATCGTTTAAAATGAAAAAAAAAAAAAAAAAGGTTCAAACATTTCGAGATTCATCTTCTCTTTCCTTGCCATCTTTTATTTAATCTTTATATATATATATATTTTTTTCATGGATTTGATCGCTATTGCAGGCTTTACTTTTTTTCATCATTTCTCCGAAACGAATCCCTTCCTCTAAAAATTGTCAGAATTATTTTCACGACTTGGGAGGGGAGGGCTCTATCTACAGCAATACATTCACCGATTGAATCATTAGGAGCTAATAATTAAAATATGGTTTTTTTAAAGATTTTTTTAATAGTTTATTTAATTAAACGTCCATGAATCTGTGTAATAAATTACAAGACAAAATAAACAAAAATGCCAGTTTTCTAAACTACATTTTCTTGTAAATATCTATCTAGGCAACGCTTATAAATTTGAACAAAATTAACGATTAGTGTGGCTCTGACAAATTGAGCTATGACAACGACAAGGTTTCTCTTTTTTGGGGGGCTAATTGGAAAGCGTAAATGGCGCTGAGGTGAGCTGAGTAGCTGATTACTTTTGTTGTAATCCCCCCCCCCCAAAAAAAAGAACTTAATTCAACTAAATGGGCGCCAAATAGCACTTATCATTTTCACTTAACTTCCCCAAAAGAGGTAAAAATTGTAAAAACACTGCGGGATGATGATGGATACAAGCACAATCATAATGTAACCGTAACCACGAAAAGATCTGGGATTCTGCTTACGGCTTATATTTCAATCATGAAAGTTGCTGAGTACGAAGTACACACAGATCTAATTTGCCATTACTCCCATGAGACCAGGCCCTTCTTTTCTGGGCACGTGCCCAGGGCCCCTAAATCAAAAGGGGCCTCCAGTTCCAGACAGACTTTTCATCTCAACACCAAAAAGATGTAGATTACTCGAGAAATGTACTTAAATTGTCATTTAATGTGACTGTAAAGAAATAAAAATAAATGTGGAACGTCGCTTTACTTAAGAACTTTCGTTTTCTAGTCTAGAAAAATAAAATATTGCTCCGTCAAGGTAATAGGGGCCCCCATTTTCCTAATGGTTAAAGACGGCCCTGCATGAGACTTTGCTTTGGCTTGTGGCCATCTAATTTCAAGGGATAGAAAAGAGAATAAACCATGCAGAAAATTATACCAATTTAATAGATTTAACTCGGTTATCGTCATGTTTGAGCTCAAGAGTGATAGATAAAGTGCAGAGCAATGGGACTTTCACTATTAAAACAGTCCATTTTCTCTTGTGTATCACTTCGCTTGTTCAATTTATACCATTTGTGTACTCTAGTCAGTAGCCATATGCAAAAACATTAATCTAGCCCCGGCCCTGGGTACACAGCAGCAACACACATGTAATTGAACTTTCTTTCTTTGGATCAAAACGAAAAATTATTTTTCATTCAGCGCACAGATAGTCCCCCATATTATTTAACAGGGAAAGTGCATCAACACGCCACGATAAAGGAGGTCGAGCGCGGGTCCTTGAAGGTCAGGGCCGGAAAGTGTGGATCCGCAGGCCGTAACGCGATACCCGGCAGTCAGAAGGAACAAGGGCCGAACTGTCAGCCGGATCAAAGGATAAGGGAGGGAGAGGGATGCCCGGGCAAACAATGCCGGGGGAGAAAAGAAACTCCTTTATATGCGGTTTGAGAGAGTTGCTTTTTCCCAAACAGAGGACACAGGCCCTGAGAGGACACACAATTGGTATTTTGTTGTGGCTTACAGTCAATCCGAGAGCTTGTCATTTTTGAGGGAGAGATATACCGGGTGAGAAATTTAGTTGGCTTGCAGTGTGCGTAATCCGGTGATTGTCCCTTTAAATTGTTCAGCGTTCCGTTAGTTTTCGAGAGTCGGTGCTTCTCGTACAGATTACTGATAAGACCATGATAAATAGAATGAGTTTTCTTTAAATCTTTTAACAGAAACTTAGGGCCTGCTGGCTCCACATCAGCAGAAAACCGACCGAAACCGACGGCAGAAACCGAAAATCCGGGTACTTTCCATTTCCTTTAAATTCAAAGTACCCGCATTTTTGGTTTCTGACTTCGGTTTCGGTCGGTTTTCTGCTGATGTGGAGTCAGGCCCTTATAGAGTGCACAATGTTCACTCACAATTAAATGGTGAATTCAATATAGATAATGAAAAGAAAAAATAAATAAAATAAAAAACAATATCTAAGTGGAAAATAAAGTTGATAAAAGCAACATTAAATAAGCACGACAAATCGCATTTTTACTGCGTACTCGTATTTTGAGGTTATACGGAGGCAATTTTTTAATGTAGCGGAAGTGAGATTGTGGAGGAAAGAACCTCTGCTCTTGAGTGTTCTGCCATTTTTGGGGAGACGGTACATCTCATACTGATGACCATGACCACTCATAAGGATAATGACGATACATGGATTTAATTTTATTTTTCTTATCAAAAACACAGAATGCGTAGCGTTAATTAAATGTGGAAATTGATAAATAGAAGAGATGTGCTGATAATAGATATATGCACATTTTGGCATTTACATGTTTCAGGGTTGTAAGGAGCGCCCCCCTATTTTTCAAATGTATATATGATAAGAGGGAATGGATAAAAGAAATCGAACAAAAGCATTTTTGTCTGAAAGCTTTTTCACATGAAAGCTAAAATATATTGGTTGGTCGCGTCAATATGTTGGCTGTAGTCTGGATTTTATAAGACATTATAACACGCTCCTTTCAACACCGATATCGATTAAAAAAGCAGAGTCGTAATCAAATACGAAAAAGAATTCTTTTACAAGCGAGCATTTTATTGGAAGAAAATGGAAATTTTATCTCAAAGATGCACTAAAAATAGACGAACATAATTCAAGATTCACGAAAAATTTCGAAAATATGTTAAAAAGAAAAGCAATTCGAAACATCCCTCCCACACCACAACGTCTTTTCTGGAGATACATATCGAATCGATTTCTTGTGTGGAGAGGCCCAATAAGCCCCCGATGGAGAGAGGCAAACGATTTGTTCGAGACAGAAATCTTTTAATGGAAGGATCAATTTCTGTCTTGCATGAAGGACTACTCCTTTTATGTCTTCCGCTGCCATTACTTTTGCGACTCCAACAGTTTCTTGTTACGGACACATCAATAAATCAAATTTGATTCACGTATAAATGAATTGCAATAAATACGTTAACTTCCGGCGGCGAACATAAATTGATTTTTTTTTTTTTTTGAATTGTATAAGGCTTATTGCTTACATAAGGAACTTTTAGGGCTTTGTATTAAATTCTTTTGAAATATTTAACAAAACGATTTTTTGTTGTGTAGGATTAAATTGTTTCCCTGCAATCTTGTGGTCACAAACGCAACAATTGTAGTACAAACAGGACCAAAGGGGCCCCTTTTCAACCTAGATTCCCTCCTCTTATGAAATTAATAAAATTTACACTACTTTAATTCATAGCCCCTCAAGCAAACTCTTCTAACTACTTCTTCTAACTTCTCTAACTCTCCCCTCAAACTAACTCATAGCTCCCCCAAGGGTCGACCCTCTAGCTTTAGACTAGGCTGACACGGCCTTTGGGTGGCCCCGTGCACAAAGCATCCTATAAAGGCTCCAACTAAATATGTTCGTTTCTTGTGTCAAGTGTCATTGCATGAATTATAGAACATGGAAGAGACGGACATATCTGACGAGATACGTGATTTTTAAGACATCTACAGGTGTATTTAAAATCTAAAATACTGTCAGCCCCGCTTAATCGCGTAACGGATAAACGAATACCCCGCTTATACGAATGAAATATCCTGGAACCGAATATTTCCCATACCATAGACCGCAATGTTAAAGATCCTCGCTTAAACAAATACCCCGCTTAATCGAATAATATTTCTTGGAACAGACAGTATTCGTTTAAGCGGGGCAGGCAGAATGTCTAAAAAATTAAGTCAGAAGCGCTTTCAATCTTTTTATTTTAAATACAGATTTAGTATTGTGGAATGTAGTAAAAATACAGTGAGTAAAATTTTAAAAATAGTACAACATTCCAAAAATTTTATACTTTTTTGAAAATTTAAACTGTCAAACATTCTATATTTTGATATTTTAAATTTTACACATCTACTCTTTCCTTTTCATGTTCTTTTTCTCTTTTTTAAAGTTAGCTTGTTAGTGGAATTGATCACTACAATATTCAGTCTTCGTGTGTTTCACTTCTTTATAATGAACTTCACTGATCAAAAAATATCAGGGAATATTTTCACTTTTTGGAAAAAAAACCCTAGTTCTGGTTTTCATCGTTAAATTTCAACTGTAAATTGGAATCGGATGAAACCGTCAAATAAGAAAATTATACAAGGAATTTTAAGATAAGAGTTAAAATTTGCAAAACAGCTAAAGTAAAAACAAAAACTCTTTCTTATGAACTCGAAAAAGGAAAATTCATGAACAATTCTTAAGCGAAATCAAAACTAGGTCAAACATCGATCATTGAAAACCAAGTATCATTAGATGTAAACGAAATTTGCGATTTCATGAGCAGTAACTAGGTCAAACATCGATTATGGAAAATTAAATTGCTCATCAGATGAACATAAAATTTCGAAATTCCTTGGTCTAGGAAAACTAAGTCGAACGTCAATTGTTGAAAACCAGAGTGTTCGTCAGATAGACTGGACATTTCAGAAATCCCTTGAAAAATAACTAGGTCAAATCTGTACCTCAGAACCAGACTAACGTAAGTCCATTTTCGTCATTTTTCAGTAGAGGGGAAAAACGGTGTATTCGAAAATCGGATTTCCCTTCTACCGAAAAATGACGAAAATGGACTTACGTTAGTCTGGTTCTGAGGTACAGAAATGTCGATTGTTGAAAACCAGAGTGCTAATCAGATGAACATTTTAGAAATTCCTTGAACAATAAGTTGGTCAAACGTTAATTGTTGAAAACCAGTGTGCTGATCAGATGAACATTTTAGAATTTCCTTGAATAATTATTTCAAACATCGATTGTTGAAAGCCGAAGTACTCGTCAGAACACTGAATTTAAAATCCACAGAGTAATAACTAGGTCAACCATTAGTATTTGAAAACCAAAATGATACCGAAATTTAGAAATTGCTTAAATACTTCTAGCTGTAGCTTAAAATTTGGTTAAAGAAATAAGAGTCAAAATTAAACGTTGATATTCATCTAAAAAGTTGTTATGCAACTACTAACAGCTCAAGAATCGATTATTGAAAACGAGAACAGGGGGTCTAGTCTCTGCCCATACGTAAATTTACGTACGTTAATCATGCCGTCAACGTACGCACGCATCGTAACGAACTCTAATAACGTATGCTGATAACCGTACGTGCGGAAACTGCGTAGTCTCTGCCCAAATATTCCGAACGTACGTTAACATTCGCGTGTTTACGAACGTACTGAAAAATATTAAGCCACGCCTTTATTCCGATCCAAATCAGCCAATCGAAAATTAGTGTTTCAATCGGCACGTATCGTAATCGTTGACTTGGCAATGCTCGGCAGACAACGCTTTTACTTTTGTTTTCCATTGTTTGCATACACACAGACCTTATACTATTACTTATGAGAAAAGACAATGGGTGTCACTAAAAAAATCATTGACAATTATTGGAATTTAGATAAATAACAGCGGGAGTGTATTTTGAATAGTCAAAACAATTGATTTCATGATTTATAAATTATTGTTGTTAACGTATATACAGATTAAAGCGTATTGACTGTATAACATATTATAGAATATTGCATCTATCACCATTTATCTATATCATCATTTAAAGTATGATGGTCATTTGACAACAGCCGAATTGAGTTTTATAAATCGGGTCTTCTTATTTTCAAAGGCAACAAAATTATGTAAAAACAGGAAGATATTGCAGCTTCACAAAAAAAGTAATACTGTTCCTGAATTTGCCGACTTGTCATTTCGAGCTTGCCGAATGAGGAAAACTCTCATGACCTCCCTTCGGGACTCCTGAATATGTATAACCCTATATTTTTCAGAATCTAATTTAAAATATTTTTGTGCTGGATATGGAATTAAAAACAAGTACTACAAGCCCTAATTAACACAATTGCTAGGGCCTGATTATGGCACAGGCCATCTAGGCCTGGGGCCTCATCTTCCTAAGGGGCCCCTAATTTTTTAAAAACTGATGCACAGCATTGAAGAATTATGTATTTTTAAGAAAAAAAATAATGATTCATAAATTGAAAAATAAAAACAATCTCTTTTGATACTTAATTGGCATTTCTCTTATTTAGTTCATTTTATGGAAAGAAAAAAAGATTTCTTTCTTGGGAATTAGCTTTAAAAATCTTGAGCTAAAATGGATATAAAAAACAGTATCAGGGCTAGACATAATGCATACAGTGCAACTACATAGGGCCTTGCAGAGCTCTATACAATGATCCCCAAAAATCACCCCCCTCAGGGGTGCCCACAGGGAGGATTATGGCGCAAGTTGCGCCAACAAAATTTTAGGGGGGGATTTTTTAAAACTGATTTATTTATTTAAATTATTTATTAATTTAGTTTTTTTATTTAAATTATTATTTTTTTTTTCGTGTGTGTGTGGGTGTGCTTGGAATGTGTGGAAGAGAAAAAAAGCGATTATATTCTGCGCATAATTAGTACTTTTAAAAAGTTAATACATGAAAAACTAATAGTTATAATTTAAAAAATAAATAAATAATATTAGAAAAAAGAAATAAAAAAGAGGAAAAAAAAGGCACAAGAGGGTTGTGAAATTTTGGGGGGGGGGGGGATTCGCGCCATTGAGCTTGGGGGGGGGGGGATGGGTAAATACTTTCTTCATTATTTTGCAAACAAAACATTTTTAATGCTTTTCGTCCATTTATAGAGTATTATTTAATTATCCCCCCCTTGTATCGCAGTGGCGATACAAGGGGGGGATAATTAAGGGCGGGGATACAAGGGGGCCCCCTGGCCCCCTTGTATCGCGGTGGCGATACAAGGGGGCCAGGGGGCTGGCACCCTTATATCGCCACTGCGAAAAAAAATTTTTTTTTTTTTGGTGACTTGATAAGGCAGAGCACAGAAGGGGGCCTCTAAAGTATTGTCGGCCTTGGGCCTAAATTTTTAATTAACAGTGTCATTTATTTATTTATTTTGTGAGAAAACCTTTAATCGAAATATTGTCTTTACATATCAAATTAAAGCGCATATAATTGTTATTAAAATGAGTTAATATGCAACTCTACATCTCATAGAACTTGAGTTATAATATTTTACAACACTGCCAGCAAGAAAAAAAAATGTTTTTTAACGAATTTCAGAAATTAATTACTGATTAATTATGAATAATAGATTTTTCAATATAAAAAAATAGACGTGAGGCCGCCCTGGACTTTTGAAACTGCCCCCCCCCCCTTGAGGTGTTGAATTTCAGAGTTGTAAAAAAAAAAACTTTATTTACTTGACATAAAATGTATTTTCAAGGTAAACCGTGCAAAGCCCGACCGCATAGCGTTATTAACAAAGAACAGTATTTAATTCAATTGATAGATGTAATTCTCGCGGCCGATCCGCCCTGGCTGTCTAAAAAAAAGTCTTCATTTTACATGAAAAAAGTGCCGCCCCCCCGCCCCCCCCCCCCTCCAATCATGCCGCCCTGGGCTATAGCCCATTAAGACCATACGTAAATACAGCACTGTTCAAGGGTAGGATTCCCGAAAGTTACATGAAAATCCGAAACGGCCAGGTCGAGATTTCTTTCGTTTTTTGGTTGATTTAATATGGTTGAATAAAAGGAATCTGTGTGAAAAAAATAAACAGCAGTTTTCGTAAGGCGCGAACAAGATTTGCTACTACTCTATAAATGGACGCAAAGCATTAAAAATGATGTTTTGTTTGCAAAATAATGAAGAAAGTACTTACCCGAAAGTGAGCTGGTAGCCTTCCGGCGGGAAAACTATCTTTAATATCTTCTGTGAGGTCAATGAATCGCTACATTTTTTGTTAATCTGAAAAGTTTAACAAATCTGCGATCTGAAAGCTCGAAAGCATTGAATTGGTCTTTAAACACCATTTCTTTCTATCGTTTCCAATCTTTCAACGTCTTCTAGTTGCTAATCCAACGCAGCAAACGCGGCATCCATCTTGGATTTTAAGTACGCAAAATGGTTTTCCGCCTGAAAAAAGACGGCGTAAATTTTCCGTATGTTTACATTTTAGAGTACGTATTTTGCGTGCGGAAAAAAAGGGCAGAGACTAGCGGGTCTCGCTACATACGTTAAAATGACGTCACGGGTTGGTTTTGAATGCGGAGAATTTTTACGGATTGGGCAGAGACTAGACCCCCAGAACTTTAAACACGGGAATAAACACAGTTAAGAAAATACTTGAGTAAATTTCAAGCACGACTGACAAAATATCAATTATGATTTAATAGAATGAAACTCAGGAAGAGTATGAAATACAGACATTTACTTTTCAAAACAGATTTTAGATAAATAAATTAAATCGAACAGTAATTATTGGAAACGGAACTATTCGGGAGGAGTACGAGATTTCATAAGTAAATTCACTCTTGAAATAAATATTTGCAAATTAATTCATGCAAGTTTCGTTCGCTAACTCGGGATTCAATTAAATCTGAGTCAAGTATTGACAGTTGAAAATAGCAGTATTCAAATGAAGCAACATGATTGACAATTTGTCGACAAACCACATTTAGGGCAATAATCCATTATTAAATTAAAGGGTCAATTTGCATCGAAAATAAATGCTTAGCCACAATTTTATTTTCAAAAATTAATAATGTTGTTAAGAACTGGGCAGTTTCATTTCATTAATTGTTTTACAAAACGTTCTAAAAAAACGTTAAATATGTGTTTCACTGCATGAACCTAATAAAAAATTTTGGTTGAGTTAACAAATGCATCTTATAAGGTACATCTATAATTGCGTATAGAATCCGCTTACTAGAATATCGGTTAACCGCTTCCCTTACACAGTTTTTTGAAAAAAATTGCAAAAAAAAAATCATTTTTTTTTAAAATTTGATTTAAAAAATCAAACAAATGAAACAAACAAAATATGTAGGTTTTAAGTTGAATTTTTAATATTTTATAGGTGTAAAACCATTTAGCTTCACCCGAGTTTTCTCGG
This sequence comes from Uloborus plumipes, assembly GCA_038373865.1. NCBI lineage: Eukaryota > Metazoa > Arthropoda > Arachnida > Araneae > Uloboridae > Uloborus > Uloborus plumipes. The sequence goes on from JAXGGA010000549.1 coordinate 45,231, forward strand.
AATAATAATTACCTGCAACTTATACGAGCCCGAGATAACTCGGGATAACCAGGCAAGCGGTTAAAAGAATGTCCCGCTTAATATACAGTATTTTTAATGTACCAAACCATTTTAAGGTATTATTTTGATCCCGGATAGTGAAATATCCCGCTAATTAGAACATTTTTTCGTGGCAAATTGGTTATTCTCCATTAAGCGGGATCGACTGTGTGTGTGTGTGTGTGTGTGTCTATGTGTGTACGTATATATATATATATGTGTAGTAAAATAATGAATATACTATTTAAACAACGAACAAAGTAAGAAACAAAGTAACATTTCTCGACTTATTCTAAGATAACTAAATTTCAAAGCAGTTACTAAACTGAAGAAACAGGACGTAGTGAAATATCGGGACTAAGCTGGAAGATCGGCTGTTTTAAGCTGATTTCAAAATTAAATAGGTAATTAGCTTTAAATAAATTAAAATAGTCAAATAATAAATCCAATGTCGTTAAAAATGTCAGTGTAGTTAAAAATTAACAATATTTCTTGCTCCCAAGAGTTTTTCAGATACTTAACCCATTAATGCCTGACATTTTTTTTCCCGAAGATATTTTGTATACTGGTTATAAACAGTGTTTAATGGACCAGGAAAAATAATTTTAAAAATATCATGTAAAAAGTATTTTTTTTATTAAGGAAAGAAAGATCGGTCCTTAAAAGTTACGATAGACCCCAGAGGGTACATACTTTTTTAACTAAATTTTTTTTTCTGCCTACGATATAATATTTAAAAAGACATTTTATGAGAAGAAATAAAATCAGCAATTAACATAAACTGGGAAGTTGGGAATAACTTTGAAAACTTAGCTTTTTTTCCTTGAGATTGTGAACGATGTAATTCTTGATAAAAATCATATTAAAACTGCTACAGAACACACTTTACAATGGTTATGTGCTGCAATCTGTTAATAAAGAATTGAAACAATATCAAAGTACTAATTGAACATTATTACTTGGTTGAAATGTTCATTTAAAGGAAATTCAGACCCTTTTTTGGACCGTCCCTAAAAAGGGACGCTAGGCATTAATGGGCTAAAACTAAAAAGTCATATCTAAAATGATGGAACATGACGAAACGAAATTTCGTAACGAACCTGAAATACAATTGAAGTTGTCACAGGCTGAATTCATATATTAAATAACCTGACGGCGGAAAACACAAGAAATGAAAACTATGGCAGTACATTTAATCTTTCATCCTTAGGGCTTGGAGACAAATAATAACCGAAAGCATTGACATTTTTCAAGATTAGCAAATCCTTCTCCCCTGATTTTTTTTTATTTTGAAATACAAATCATGATGAAATGAAATTTAGTGACAAAAAATTCAAAAGACAAATTTTTACGAGGGTGAACTCAAATAATTAATAACCAAATTTAAATTTTTACAGACATTAAAATTGCCAACTATTAATGATTACAACGAAGAATCAACATGATTAAAAAACTTCTTGCGAGTTATTTCACGATAGCTAAAATAAAACTAAAAATTCATATCTAAAAGGAAAGAACTTAACGAAATGAAATTTCACGACGAAGTTAAAAAGAATTAAAATTGTCACAAGCTGAGTTCAAATATAAAATAATCTAGCGGAGGAAAACATAAGAAATGAAAACTATGTACGGCAGTATATTTAATCTTGCATCATTAGGCCTTGGAGACAAATAATAACCAAAAGCATTGAACTTGTCCAAAATTACCAAATCCGTATGCCCTTACAACACTTTTTTGTTTAAAACACAAATAATGACTAAATGAAGTTGAGTAGCGAAATTCAAAAGACAAATTTGTACAAGTTGGATAGAAATGTTATGTAAAAAACATATTTAAATAGTCAAATATTAAAGATTACAACAAAGAACTCAAAAGCAACAATATTTCTAGCGTTGTTTCAAGCCAGCTAAAAGAAAATTAAAAATTCATATCCAACAGGAAGGAGCATGACGACGTGGAATTTTGCGACAAAATTGAAAAGACAATAAAAATTGTCATAGACTGGTACTCAAATATTAAATAAACTAACAGAAAACTAAGTGAGACAGTACATTTAATCTTTCATCCCCAGGCCTTGGAGACAAATAATAACCGAACACATCGGAATTACTACAGATGACCGAATCCTTCGTTCACGTAGACTTTCCATTAAATCTCATGCACCCAATTCGAGTTCATCTTCATTTCGCTGATTGCGTAAACTGCTTCGCGCGCCGATTGCAAAAGAACCGAGATTACATCTTTCCTAACTTGTAAGGAACAAGGTGGCTCGAGCAATTTCAAGTTTTATGGTCAAAAGGTTGAGTCGTAAAATTTCAGTTCCTTAATCTGTTTAATAGACGGTACTCGCGCGCCTGGTCTAAGCGTTCGAAGAAAGGAAATTTTTAAAGGGATAACTCGGAAAATGAAATATGGAATAAAAATAAAATGACTGTATGTATGTTCCTTTACGTACATGTAGAATAAAGAAAAGAAAATAAAGCTTAGAGTTTCAAAATGTATTTTCTGTAGTTTATAAGAACTTGCACTTACATTTTTGAGGCGTTTCATGCTAAACTTATGCAGCTAAGTTTTGAGTCAAGTACTTTTAAAGTCAATTTCATCTGCTTGGAAAATACATTAAAAATTATAAATAAATAACTATCATGAAAAATCAATTGAAACCTAAAATTACATTACATAAATAAATAAATGGTTGGTTTATATTTGCCTTCTTTGATTTCTTGCCTAGACTCAAGAATTCTATATTGTCGTATCAAGGTTGTTTAGAGGTGCGACATTGATGAAAAAACGTGGATGTTGAAAATGTAAACATCGTTGCTATTGATACACTGGCATGAAAATATCAATGTTTCAAAACATTGATGTTCTAAAACATTTTTCAATATAAGTATCCATACATATAGAGAGATATGAATTTGCAATCTGCATTTACTTTTTTTTTTGCTGTCAACGGAAAGTCAATAATAGTAATAGCACTAATATTAATGAATTACCAAAAATAATTTGCTCTAAATTTAGAAAATATATAGTGGTAAGTAATTCAAGTATATATTTGAAAATTAAAATTATAAATTGTCCCTATATTTCTAAGAGAACAAATTTTGTAACGTCTTTTAATTTTCTACATAATTATTATAAAACTTAGAAATCGTAAAACTAGAATCATTCAAGTTGTTATTTATGGATTAGTGTGAACTAAATAAAGACATGGAAAAAACACTTTTGGTTCTTAAAGAATGAAAAAGTAACAAGTGTTCTAGTAGATTAATTTCCAATTGAATTAACAGTTCGTCGGAAATGTATTTTCATGAACATAATCTTCTCGCCCGCTTTTTATGGCACTTGGTTGAATTATGGACATCGACATCGAATATACATCGAACGCAGAAAGTAGAGGTTATAAATAAAAATCAATGACATCGTTGGTAAAAACAGTAGCGTAGCTAAGCTGCCCAGCGCCCGTGGCGAACTTGAAAAATTGCGCCCCCCCCCCCCAGAGGTCTCTCTGATGGGAGGTCATTGTGACCACACAAATTCCCCATCTCAATACTTAACTTTCAAATTTTTAATTTTTCGATATTCATTTTACCTTTTTATTTTTTTAACGTGGCGATATTTTTTGTACTTGGCGATATTTTTTTAACTTGGCAATATTTTTTGGACTTGGCAATATTTTTTAGATGCATTAAGCTACTTTTAATACTTTTTTCATCTTTCTTTTTTTTTTAACGGGAAAGTAGGCTAAAAAGCATAATTAATCTGAAATTGGCTTAATGAATACGACTCAATGCATACAGGCAAAATAAAAGTTCGCTATTTTAGGCCTCCGATAATTTTTTATGGATAAATACTTTTCATTCTAAGTATTTAAAATGTTCCAGAGACCCGCCGTTATTTAATACTAATATTGTCTATGAGTTTAGTTAGGAGAGGGGGGGGGCAATTGTTCCCTCCCTGGCTTTAAGAAAATACCAGATGTATCTTCATGACTTTTTTTTTTCAATTTTAAATACAGCGTATCCAAACATGGGCCAACGATAAGGAAGGTATTGGCGGATACCACAACGACGGTGCTCAACCTGAGAATAATTTTAAAAGAAATGATTAGCATGTTTATTTGTGTACCGTTTTAAAAAAAGTGGCTCGCCCCTGAAGTACACGCGTAGAGTACACGCATCTTCCCTTAACGTTCACTTGGCGTTTCCTTGTTCAGTAGTACAGGAGAAACAATAACTATTTTTGCAAAGAAACTAACAACGTAAAGAAGGCGCAAATAAGTAAGGATACTGCAGACACGTGTTTCGGCGTTACAAGGAACGCCCTTTTCAATGCAAAAAAAAAGTGAGCTTATAGATGCACAGACACCCGACAAAAGCAACGGCCGTTGCTTTTTTTTTATCCTGCCAGATAGATTTAGGCTAGCATCAGTGTATCCAATCGAATTCTGCCAAATCAAAGTTGCACATTTTGTATGGTTTGTCTAGTAGCGTGGAGGCGCAGTTTGCGCTGCTCGGGGAGTCCATTAAATTTTCATTTTTAATCTGTTTGGAGATAACCAATTTTTTTTCTTTTAATCGGTCAAAATGCCGCCCCCCTGGCTGCTGCGCCCGTGGCAAGAGCCACTCCTGCCAACCCCTAGCTACGCCACTGGGTAAAAACACCGATGTTTCAAAAACAGTGGCATTAATGTCGCACCCTAAAAAGTCATACATTACAAATATATTCGTAAATTACAAAAACAACATGTCCATGAATTAAGTTTAGTAATTAACAATGAAATTCAATTAGTGAGAGAAAAATTACCGCAAAACGTAATTAAATTTAGGGTTATATATTACTAGACATTTCCTCTTTAATACCTTTCAGCAACAAGACTAGAAAACGCAATATAAGAACACAAGAGCCACGCGGAATTTTTTAATTATCTTGCCAACGACATAAGATAATAACAGGTTTCTGCACTTATTCAATGAGGGATGATAATACAAAAATGAATCTATCCTAAAAAGTAGCTGTCAAGAAACCCTAAATTTATCGAGATCTTGAAAGGGCTAAAGAGAAAAAAAGGCTGACTCAACCCTTTTTTCGCAGGATTCATAAATATGGAACATATCTTAGATCTTTAATAAAAGATTTCAGAAATATTAAGCTGGTCTAGTGCATATTTCAATAGCAAAAGTCGGTAGATAAGGTAATCTATCGCATTTTTCTGATAATAGTTTCCTCACAGAAAATAAATTTCGTTTAAAGAAAGAGAGAACTGAGATAAGATAAACAAAAAGAAAAAAGGAAAAGTTAAATTTCCATAAGAGAATTATAAAAAAAATGTATCTTTTCTTTTTAAATTAAGAATATCTTTTGAGACACCTTTGGACCAAACAAACTTTTTCGTTTCGCATAATTGAATAAATTTCTGCAAGCAATTTCATAAAATAATGACAGTAAGTGGAGGATGCTGTAGAGGTTAGAAGGAAAAACTAATTGAGTGGCTTTGTGATGATGGAAAAGCTTAGTTAACTGTAAGCAGAAAAATGAATTAAGATGCAAAACAACTCCTGCAGAGATGAAAGGTAAGTAAGCGCTGATATTTCCTTGAATAGGTTTTTAAATTTTGCATGATTAAATTAATGTTTTAATGATATTTCTTTGATTCCGATTCAGAACAAGTTTTTACCAACAAGTGTTTCTTCGATTGATGAAGACAGAATTTGCTCAATCTAGCACGAATTGTGATTGTGAGTACTTTGTCTTTTTAATTATTCATGTAAGCAGAAAACATCGTGACTGTGGATCATTATCACATCCCTCCGCAATTGAAAAATTATAATCCGTACTGAATTCATTTCGTAACTTAGGCAAGAAATGTTTCCATTAAAATTAATTAACTCATTTTTTATTAAATTTGCTCTTCCTCTATTCTTTACTAATTGAACATAGATGATGTTGGATCGAAGGACAACCAAATATTTATAAGGCTTTTAACATTTACCTGATTAATATCACATTGTTTTTAAATCGAAAACAATAGTTTCCTGAAGTGCAAAACATAAATACAAAAGAAAAAATTTAACTATAGAAACAGCTTTTGTTTCTTTTCCTTTTCCTTCTTTTTTTTTTTTTGAATAAATATTTTTTTCTAAACACTGCATCTCAGAGCATAGGCCAATTTTTTTCGTTTATCGGTATCGTTAAACCGAACCAGAAGTTGCATACCTGGAGGTTGGCAGGAGCGGAACTTGACACAGGTGCAGCATTTTGACAGATATAAAAAAAAGTTTTAAAAGTTTTAAAAAATTATTATTATTATAATTGCAGAAAAACATAAAATAAAAAGAACTTGTTAGAATAAGAGCTAGAGGTGGTAATGAAAAATTAATGAGAAGGAATATTGAGCCTCATTAGAAACATTTTCGAAAAAAAGAATGTCAAAATTGCAATATTGTCGTTAAATTAGCCGAATAATCAAAACTTTATGAATAAGGAATTGTTTTGGGAGGTCGCAGAGACTTCCTGCGATCTCCTGTCAAGGCGACCATGAAGTGGGGGGGGGGGGGTGCAATTTCTTGAGTTTGACATGGGCGCTGGAGGCCCTAGGTACGACGCTACTGCGAACCAGCAGTTGAAAATCTCCGTCAGTAACCATTAAATGTGTATGATAATTTTCAAGGTTGCTTAATTTACATACAGGATACACTTGGCTCATTATTCATTTAAATAAGTTCATTTTAACGTTTACGACTACAACCTACACAATGCGATTTAGCCACTCCTTTAATTTATTATCACAAAATAATTAAACGCCTTGCAAATAAAAGAACATAATCTCACAAGAAAATATGAATCAACAAGAAGTTCTGTCAAGAACTAAACGAGCCTACTTTCCCGTACATCGACATCGGCATTCTAGCATCTGATCATTATTCTCTTGATCATCCGAGACTAAACATTATGTCAAACATACCTTTTTAGCACTTAAAGCTGATTTCTAAAAGCAAAATATACCCCTCTCATCGGATGAAATAGAGACATAAAAAGTAAATAAATGAATAAATGAAGTTTTGTCGCACCTTTTAAAGAATGTAACTGTTACAGTTCTTCCGTAGAAAAATTCCTCAATCGTTTTCAAAAAAAAAAAAAAAAATTAAAAGTACAAAGTACATCAAAACACATTTTATCAAAGAAAGGAAAAAAAAACTCGTCCGTCGATAAAATGTCTCGATTTTCACTTTTAAACCGTTGCCAGTTGTTAAATATAAATAAAGAATAAAATGCCCTCGTGAATGAAACACTTTTGTTACAAAAAAAAATCGTCTGCCAAAAAAAAAAAAATAGTAATAAATAAAATAACACAAATGAATAAATAAACAAAAAATCGTCTGCACAGTCAGTCATTTTTTTCTGAGCCTGCATTTCCGCCATGTTTGTGGAGTCGGAGTCGGAATCAGAGTCCTCACAGAAGATTATTCAGAAAAGTACTTTACAAACATTATTTATCAAAACCATTTTTTTACAAAGTTAGTTTGAAGGAAATCCGACTTTAAGTTCCAGGATCAACATTCAACTTAAATTCCCCGTAGGCGCTAATGTTAAATTTTTTTCTGAACGGTTCAATATTGAACGAAAAATGGTTCAAACCAAAAAGCGAAATAAGGGAATGAACCTCTCCGAGATCTTTCAAACAAAAAAAAGTTTATTCCATTCGGATGGTTCACTCAGAAGTTATTAGGTGGGGAAAGGTTGCTTGAACGGTTCAATGTTGAACGAAAAATGTTCAAATCGAAAATTCAAATATGGGAATGAGTATCCTTGCCGAGATCTTCGAACAAAAAAAAGTTTGTTCAAATCGGAATGTTCACTCAAAAGTTATTAGGGGGGGACAGGTTGCTTGAACGGTTCAATGTTGAACCAAAATTGTTCAAATCGAAAAATCAAATATGGGAATGAGTTGTATCGCCGAGATCTATCCAACAAAAAAAAGTTTGTTCAAATCGGAATGTTCATTCAAAAGTTATTAGGCGGGAAAGGTTGCTTGAACGGTTCAGTGTTGAACGAAAAATTGTTCAAATCGAAAATGTAGATACAGGAATGAAGTATCCTTGAAAAGATCTTTCGAACAAAAAAAAGTTTGTTCAAATCGGACTGTTAACTAAAAAGTTAGCATCGCGGGACAGGTTGTTTGAACGGCTCAAAGTTGAACCAAAAATTGTTCAAATCGAAAAATCAAATATGGGAATGAGCTGTACTCGCCGAGATCTTTCCAACAAAAAGAAGTTTGTCCAAATCGGAATATTCATTCAAAAGTTATTAGGGGGGGACAGACAGACAGACCGACAGACCGACAGACCGACCGACACACAAATTCCCCATCTCAATACCCTACTTTCAAATTTTTAATTTTTCGATATTCATTTTACCTTTTTATTTTTTTAACTTGGCGATATTTTTTGGACTTGGCGATATTTTTTTTAACTTGGCGATATTTTTTGGACTTGGCGATATTTTTTAGATGCATTAAGCCAATTTTAATACTTTTTTCGTCTTTCTTTTATTTTTAACGGGAAAGTAGGCTAAAAAACAGTAAATTACTATTTCATTGAAGGCAATTTTTATGATATTTACATCAAAGCCAATTTTCTTGTGCTTTTCATGAGCTATAACTGAAAAGAATGTTGTTGTTTTTTCCTCAATAAAATCTCGCATATGCTTTTTTTTTAATTCGTAGCGCATATTCTGAAATTAACCTCTTACTCACCAAACAGTAAAAAGCAATGATGTCACAACTTTAGAAACTGAATACTAAGCACAGTTATGGAAAGAAAATACATCTTCATACAACAAATAGCCAATAAAGACTGATAATAAAGATGACCTCCATACTGAATTAAATATTAAGGTATTAGGTACGAGGAAAATTGCTTTATAAGGAAAAGATCAAAGCTAGCAGCAACTTTTTATGAGGATGTAATTCATTATAAATTCAGCAGTTATAATTTTGTCGATGTTTATTTAATGGTATAATGGTTGAAATCGCGTTTGGTATAGAACTCAAAACCATCATAAACATCATTCGATTGCATAAATCATTAAAATATTTTCAAAATTGCCTAGGAGTATTGTTGTTAAAGTAAATATTTCGAATAATAAATGCCATGCGTGAAATGCCTCCGACGAAGAGTTTTATGAAGGAATAAAATTATAGTGACAGTAGATTTCCGAAAAATTTGTCTATCCTCGATAATTTTTGTGAATGACTTTGTTTTACTTTTTAAGCAAATTCTGGCGGAGAAAAGCTGAAAAAAAGCATTTCTTCAACATTAAACACTTAAGATGTAAATAAAATTCTTAACTGAGACAGGGAGAAGCAAATAGACAGTGTAGTTTTTAAAGTTTTCAATAAAGGGTATGCAAAATGCACGGAAAAAAACGAATATTATAAAAGATTTTTTTTAATAAGTAGTAGTTGAAAGATCACAGAAAAACAAATTTTTTTATGCTTAAACTATTTGTCCTCTTCCTTCTTTTATTAAAATATCAAATCTGAAAGTCTGGCGACTTTTTAAGAAAAGTAGCCAAATTCAGCGACAAATAAAAGGTAGTAGAAACAGAATCGAAATTTCGATGTCTTGTCGAAATGTCGAATGTTAACAAAGTCTCAACAACTATTAAAGTGTCCATTTCTGACTTAAATTTAAACTAACATTCCCTCCTTTCATGCCCGTCATTTGGGAAATCAAGAGGAGGGGGCAGCACGCCCCCCCCCCCCAAGACTTTGGGAAATCAATGTTATTTACATATAAGTGGATGCATTGAGTCAGGGACGCATACAAGGGAGGGGCGATGGGGCGATCAGCCCTCCCTTGAAGGGCCTTCCACAGACAATTTTTCCATATTGAAGTTTAAAAAACGAAATTTTGGACTAATTTTAATCATATAGGGAAAATAAGCTTTAGAGCCCCAGAAATTTTGCGAAATTGAAGTCCGAAACCTTCGTGATCAATACTTTGCTAACCAGAAAAGTAAGTTATAAAACTCAATCGCCCTTCCCTTGGAAAGTGTCTAAATCCGCTCTTTATCATTTGCCCCCCCCCCCCCCTCCTGGAAAAATGTGAAATGACGAGCCTTCTCCCTTCCTTTCTTTTTTTTTTCCTGAATCTATAAATACACTCGAATTGCTTAAGGTAACGACAACAATGTATGACTGAAGAAGATGAACTCTAAAATGTCATTTGTTGACGGCATTTTGGAAGACACATAGCCTGAAGAAAGCCCCGAGATCTTGATTTATCTCTCTTCCTTTTCTGACCCCTCCATATGGCTATTTTTCCGCTCGCTCGGCTGAAGGCTGCGTCAGCAGAGTAGCGGAAGTTTTATGCCTTCTTAAATCAGCAGAATTCTCTGTGACATCAGAAAATAGAATTTTACCGGGCCACAGAGAAATGAGCAAGTTGTTGAATGAGGCGATAACTCGACTGCTAGTTTGCTATTGCGTAATTTCCGTTTAATAATGAGAAAAAGAATTTCTGATGTCTTATCACTTTCTGATAGAAATTATATTTTGAAAAGTTTGTTTTTCCTTTTACTTATTTCGCATTTTATATCTAAAAACAACAACAATATGCATAACTTGGGTATTTTTATTATAATTTCTTTTTCGCCATTTATTTATTTTATAAAAATGTATATGTTTCATAGATAGATAGAAAAATTTTTTTTAGAGAAGAGAAACCCTTTTCTCCAATGACTATTATAATATTGTGATTCACGTTCCAATATGCGCTCTCATTCACATTCAATATTCGACTCGTTTTTAGACTGTTTTAAAAGCATTTGATCCAGCCAGAGGCGGATTTAGAGGTTTCGAAGCATGTCGCAATGCAAGTTTAAAGCCCCTCAGAACTGAACAGAACTTCGTAAAATTTGTGTTATGTACCTTTTGAGGGCCCTTCGGGGCCCCTCGTAATTGAAGGGCTTGGAGGATGAAGGGGCTATGTTACATTTTAAAATATAAACACTCTGGACAATGGTAAGCAACGGATACAGGTAAGCAAATAAAACTTGGTACATCAAAAAGTAGATGCCATTAGACCAATTTCATACGCACACTAACGACAAAACCAGAAAACAAAAAAACTGCAACAACTGCAACAATAAAACTTTGAACTGCAATAACTCGCCATTCGGTTTTGTCACTTAACCCCCTTCATCTTCAATCCTTCAATTGTTACAGTTGCTATAAGGTGACTCCGGCACTGATTTGATGAAATGTGGAGAGAAAAAGATTATTCAAAAAAGAAACACAAATAGTATTTTTTAAGAATAGGTATTGAGAGATAAATGCCACCAAAGTTGGCGACAAGCAATGAAGCCAACTTGGAAATATCCCTTTAATTCTCCGAAGCCCAAAACTCCTGCGTTGAAGCAGGTGCAAAGCATGGGAAAACAACGAACAGGTAAAACTTTTTAGTAAAATATTTGTTTCGGATAATTAATTGAAAAAACGTTGCACATGCCAAGATTGAATGAAAAAAATGTATAAAAACACAAAAATCGCTTTTATTTACAGAAAAAAAAGAAATCACGTAAAAAAGACAAGTTTTATACAACAGATATATTCCAAATATGACGAAATTAGTTAGGCAATAAATATGCTTAAAACTGAACCTGCAAAGTGTTATTTGTTAGTGTAAAATTATGAGAATAATTTTCGAATCATAAATTTTCATATAATCTCTAAAAGTTTGCATTAAAGATTCACAGAAGATGAGATAGCTCTCGCAGATATGTCATTTCTGCATGGTAGGTTGCTTTACTTTTTTTTTTTTTTTTCATTTTATTCCAATTTCCACATAAATGAGCGGTGTCCATCATTTGAAGTTATCCAATCAGCTTTTCTCCTTCCCACCAGATAAACGAAATGGCGTCTCACCTTCGTTAGTGAAACAAAACAATTGTCCACTAATTTGGCTTTGTTTGCATAAATTTTCTGATACTGAAAATGTAAAACACAATTCAGAAAGATTTTTTCAGCACTAATGACCAACTTTAGAATGGAGGAAGAATGATTGTCTTTTATAAAAGACTCGGAAATTTATTAATAATGTTAAGAGGGAGTGCGATAATACTAGCAAATTATTTTGGTATCAGCTTTCGAAATTAACCTAGTTTGGGGAAAATGTCGGTGTTATCAATATGCAATGAAATCTAATAATCTTAATTCAGGCCTTAGTCAAGATAATTGTATCCTAAACAATAGATTGTTAAATTAAGTGTTATTTATATTTTTATACCGGAGAAATTAGAAAACTGATTATATCACGCGTAAAACCTTATTTGGACAATCAGAAAAAAAGTGGAATTTTCATTCTTCTCAATATGTGCAATACTTCCTCATTGTTTCTTAGAGATGACTTAACTCAAGAAAGAAGACTTTTTTCAATTATTCTTTGGGAAATTCTAATACTGTGTATGAAAAAATTATTCTGCTAATCGACTGCTAAACACACACCACACTCAAAGTAAAAACTATTTTGTAAGGCAGTAAAACAATAAATAAAATGAAACAGAATTGAAATTATCGAAGGTACTACACGGCAAGACATAGTATATGTCCTCCCCCCCCCCCCCAAATCTTTTGAAAATCTTGAGTATAATTAATAAGTTCGTTTCGGATAGAAATTAAGATTTTCGAATAAACAAGTTCAAAATTACTTAGAATAAGGCGGTGGAATGGCGCTCCGCCAATATATCATACTTGGATAAACACGTCTTCAACATGTTTAGAAAATTCTAATAACTATCCTGAAGAATATCGTTACAATTTTACAACTGAAAAACTTCAGTTCCTCAGACCCATTAGTGAAAGCAAAACTCCCTTAAAAAGTAAAATTTTACGTCAGAGTAGTCTTGAAAAGCAAGTCCCTCGTTTTTCTTATTTTCTAGAATGGCATGGGAAGAATGAAATACAAAACGTATTTTTTACTACAAAACTCTTTTGAGAAAGTGCCCTTTTAATTTAATTGAAGTATTCTTTTATCAGGCAGCACCATGCCTTTTTTGTAATCTGCGGGAATAACACTTAAGGGGCTTGTCTTAAGTTCTATACCCACTGATGCAATAATACAATTAAAATTTAAGTGGAGAGGTTAAAATATCTTAAATAAATATCAAAGTTATCTTGGATGACTGTACTCTTTGAATTTATGTGATTATAGTAATCGAAAATTATAATCGCTCAAAACTATGAACAGGAACGCGAATTTTACCATTTTGGGAGGAGAAAAATTATCAATTTGAGGAATGAAATTCCAATTTTACCGAATGATAAAATATGAACATGCACGTTTATCATAGTCGAACCTCCATATATCGAAGTAGCAAATTGTCGGAAAAAAATTCGATATATAGAAATTTCGATATATAGAAAGGACCTCAGTTTTTTGAAAATTACTCCGGAAACATTGAAATTAAAGCAAAATTTCACACATGAAACTCCATTACTAATATATACGCTAATCATATTTGATGAAAGTTAAGAATTAAAAATGAACTAATATGAAAAATTTAATGAATATTATACATACTTATTCCGGGAGGGGATAATCCGGGAATTCCAGAATGGACAAACAACGTGTTTGTCTACTCCAGGGGTCCACACTTTATCTACAACTGACAGTGGGGTTTGCAGTGACCTTTTCTGACTTTCCCTTTTCTCCTGACTTTCATCTTTCGTGAGGTAAAATGTCTAAAAGCGGAATAAAATCTCCAATTACGCTTCCAAAAAAATTCGATATATGGAGATTTTTTCGATATATAGAAACAGTTTTTCTATGTAATGAACATGTGAATTTGCTAGAAGTTCGATATATGGAAAATTTCGATATATGGAAGTTCAATATATGGAGGTTCGACTGTACATACATAACATTTATCATCATAAAAAGGGCATCGTTAGGAAACGCTTAAAAAAGAAAAGAAAAAAAAACATCTGTGTTGCATTATTGTCTTCAAATTTGCCAAATCATTCGCAAAATTTGGCGAATAGCGAAATTTTTGGGAGGACCTGTTATTGGGTTCCCTCTCCTGAAGAAAATTCTTTCCGAAAAAACACTTGTCATCAAAACAAAAGAAATTTTTTTCAAGAAATAAATTGAAGGCGATGACAAAAAGAGAGGAAGGTGAAATACATTAGGAATATTTTGCTTTTTGTAATGCATTCTAGTGGTCCTTCAGCACCGGTAACTACGCTTTTAGGTAAATAGAAAATGAAAATTGAAAAACATCTGTAAAAACAATGAAACGAAACGGAACAAACTGAAGTTTTTCGATGTCTGTTTGACAAGAAATTTGAGTTCGGCACGTTTACACTTTTTTCAGCTATCGGAAATGGCAAATAGCGATTCACGAAGGAAAGCATTCCCAAACATATTCATTCCGCCATTCACGGCCCACTTCTTTTTTCGAAGTTAGAAAGAAGCAAAATGCAACTTTTTTATTCAACAACATTTCTATGTTTATTTTTGTTGCACTTCCCCCAAGCGAAGGGATTTAACGAGATAGGTAAAGTTTTTTCCCCCACAGTAAAAACTTTTTCCAACGATGATGTTTCTTTAAAAGTCAATATTTTAAATGAAAATGTGCGTTGTACAAATAATGAAAATAAGAAGTTTTTTTTCCTAGCTCGCAAAGAAAAGCAAAAGTTGCGCGTTTTGAAGTAAAAATTGATGCAATGCGGAGCAAAGGGATGTAAATAGACTTGCAAAGATGAGTGCAAAGATCAAACCCCAGGTAAAGGCTTACATTGAAAAGTTTTCTAAATCATGTCTAATAACAGCACCTACCAGTTTTAATAGTACCATTTTCTCCCCAAACGAGATAAATTTGTTCCACCTCTTACCAATTATCAACATTTTTTTTTTTTGGTATTTTACATCTCTATGCTGCTAGGTGCTTCATTTTGTCCAGACAGAATAGGAAAAAAAACCGGAATTGCTAGGGGCAGCCGAGACCGTAGTTGCCTCGAAAGGGATGCAAAAAAAAAATAAATAAATAAAAAAATATTATAGATGTTTTAAGCTTTTTTGTGATCGAACCATGGGGCCCAAGACTTTGTCAATTCCGCCACTGCTTTGCAGTGAAAAGATGCATAGTGTCTTTGATTCGAAAGGTTTGTCCACGAAGAAGGGTTTGTGGAGCAGACTGCAGTGCATAATTTTTTCAAGCGGATTGTTTCAGGGGGATCTACGTCTTGTTTAGAGGATACCTTACTAGAGGCCCTGCAACGGAAACGGACTCGATATTTTACAACTGAGTTTGTATTTTGAATGAAAAAATAATAATAGCAAGAAAAGTAAGCAATTAGTTAAAAAAGAGCTGACTATTATGCAGCTGTATTTTATCAAATTTATTGCCTAATCGTATTGTTCAACGGTTGGCGTTATAATGAAGAATACGTAGTAGTCTCTAATAAATAAAACCAAGTTTTTCAGTTTTTTTCTAAGGGCTAAACCACGGTAAAAGTTTTCGTTGCGAACGGGACATAGGCAAAAACTGATTCGCTGTTTGACGGTCTTGTAAACGAATGATGAATTCAATTTTATTTACTAAAGAGAAGAAAATTATTTTAAAATTCTAATAAGGTTGAATGAAAGGAATACGCGTAAGTTTGAATGAAAGTAATACGTGTAAATACAATGAAAAGAAGCACAATACCTACGGAAACGTGAGTTTTCAATAATCTAAAAAAATTTGCTTCTTCATTCTTGAAATAAAAATATTTATTGCCTTCATAGGTTGCACTTATAAATTGAAGCAATTTCAGAGTGACGAAAGAATATAGCAGGGAAATGAAGGTGCGGGAGAAACTTGCTTAAATATCGTGCAATTGCGCTTTGCCGCCACCCGACACAGAATACTAAATTTCGTTTTAAAAATCGGGCATACGTGTGCCATTCTATCCACAGCTGACTTCAAGTTTCAATTCCAATGTCACGATCCCTACATATGGCGAGTAGCCTGGCACCTTCTGATTTCCCCCGCTCTACAGGACATCATGTCCGTAATGTGACTTTTGCGCATCCCACCTTATTTTTTTCTCTGAAAGGATTCACACTTCGATTTGTGATAATGTGGTGCTTCATAGGATTGAGTATACGGAACTTCATCACGTTGTCCTGATTTGCACCGATATCTCGTGACATACCGATGCATTGCGAACTTCTGTTTTCAACAGCTACTACTACCCTTACAGCTACTGTATGTATTTCTTATGCACACCCTGGTTCAATGTTTGCTTAACTTTTGACGATTGGTATGCATCTGAAGACCAGCATAATTTAGACCATTTCCTTGTCAAAACCCAAGTCCGCTCATAACTTATGACTATTAGTATATTCATTTAAGAATAGGCTGCCGGTGAGCCGAAAAAGTGGGGGGTCAAAAGAGATGTGCGTGGGGGGGGGGGGGATAGGTGGAAGTACTTGTTTCTTTTTTTTTTTGCAACATTTGGTTCGATTATGGGATTTTAACATAAGTGATTAAAGACCTCTAAAAATTCAAAATATGGCCTCAAAAAATCAAGATGGATAGTCACCGTAGACACCTTCTTCCGATTCACAGTTTCATTCTTAAATAACATGAAAAAAGTTCATTTTTTGGAATGTTCAGCTTTTATTTTCATAAAATAAATCAATCCTCTGAGTAAAAAATCATTTTTTAATCCATCATTAATAATTAACTTTGAATAGTCAGGGGGCAAGTCCTCTTCACTTTTGAAAGTGAGGGGGCAGTCTTAGGATGCTTTGATCGAGCTGTGGATGTGGGTGCATTTGCTTCAGTTCTGCCTTCGCCCTGGCTTATGGGCGGTAACTCATTGCATAGTTCTGAAGTTACCAACTGGAAGCTACTCTTAAACGCTGATTTTATGTTGTTGAAATCTTTCGCTTTGCATTGTAATAGTCTATGTAGTGAATTAAAAACATTTTAAAATAAAATGTCTTTTAGAAACGGTAAGTCCGGAAATTGGTAATCAGATCTCGACTAATTTTCCTCCATTAACATTGTTCACTATAAAGTAAACTTATTTTAGGCTTATGAAAAGAAAATATAGTTCAGAACATCACAATTTAAATTATTAATGAACATTCATTTTAATGAGGTTTACATTTAAACTCTTTTCAATGACATTTCGCTACAGATGAAGAGTAAATTTAATGCCTGCTTTATTTGCTAATATTATTATATTATAACAGTTGAAATGTTTCTCATAAATTGCAATCTGAATGCATTATTCTGAGTTGCTCGGTCTCTATGTATGTAAAAACATTCTGAACTTGCAATTTCAAACCACCACAAATTATTCTCATTTCTTGAAAACTTCCGAGATTTTTGAAAGTTTAAATGAACTTTTATTATCTTTTACAATATATTCCTCCTGTTTATATTTTTAGCGACGAGGGTTTAATTAAATTTTGTTCTATTATTTTCAATGCATCAAGAATTATTTTTTAAGGAATTTACCAACTCTGTAATGTTTCATCATAACTATTTCAGTCTTGCGGTTTAAAAACTGTTTCCATATCAACTTAATGAATCATTTCAAAATTATCATTATTACTTTAATAAAAATAACTTTTGAGGAAAAAAAAAACATGAAAGCTGAAAGTTGTCAAAATGCCCGGTGTTTAAATTTTCTTTTAAGCTAGAATGAAATGAATTAATATTAAAAAAAGAAAAATGTCCCACTGTCCCCCTTTCCTCTCCTACTCTGATTATGTACATTATCAATGATAAAAAGTCATAATATCTCGGCTTCGCATTGGTCACACGAGATTTACGCATAAATATTTTCTTTGCCACGAACCTACACCTGTATGTCTTAACTGTAATACAAACCAAAGAGTGTTGCACATTTTATGCAACTGCACAAATTTTAATCGTATACTTCTTAAACAAGTTAAAAAAATGTATCCATCTTTGACGGAATTACTTGGGGATCCACCCCACCCTAATCTGTTTCCTTTTTTACATGAAATTAATTTTATATCTCTAATTTAGTGGTTTTACCCTTGTCATGAATGTTTTGTCTTTGTTTTATTATACAATTCTGATTTTACTTAAAATTTTTAGTCCATTCTTTCTCTTGATTAGTTAGAATTTTAAACTTCATTTATGTGTGTGTTTTAAAATGTTTTTGAAATTTTTAATGCTTTATGGGTTATTGTTTGGCGCAGTATAGTCTATAAAGGCTCTTGCGCCAATAAACTCAAAACAACCAATCAACCATCAATGATAAAAACATTGTATTCATGCTTTTTTTTTTTTTAATTTTATTCTACTGCCAACGCGAAATTTTTCTTTGCGAGTGTTAGGGCCCTGCTCCACATCAGCGTAAAACGCGACCGAAACCGAAGGCAGAAACCGAAAATCCGGGTACTTTCCATAGGAACGCTATGTAATCCATTTTACGTTTCTGCTTTATTTTTCTGCTTTACGTCAATGTAGAGCAGGTCCTTAGTTCTTAGATTTTGTTTAACGCAACGTTTTATGTTTGGTCGTTTAAATTTGACAAGCGAACAACTACTCGCAGCTACAGTTCGTTTTTACACCAATCTCCAGCTTTAGCACGTAGTTCTAAAATTTAAGATTCAAAGCACGAACAGTGTACGCATATATAATTTTTATATTTACTTATGATTCGCTGTCCTTTTGCTCCTTCAGTGATTCATTTTTTTTCCTCTTTCTATGCGAAATTAATAAATAATATTTTTATCATACAGAAAAAAACGTGTGGGAATTTTTAGATCGTAAATTTGGACTACTTTTTACGAATTGTTAAATTTGATTTCTCAAACTCCTGTAATGATCGACTAAGATCTCATACTTATTTATTTTTTTCTTCTTCAATAACTCGTGAGATAAATTTTTAAAGTTCTATTGTGCCCGTTAAACGAATACCAGTAGTTCTTAGCTGCAAGTTATTCGTGTGTACGAGAAACTACGAGAATATATTTACACCAGTATGTGAGAATATGTTAACTATGTGTGTTCTGGTCGTTGGCGGGAGTGGATATTGCTACTGGCGCAGCAGCCTGGTGGGGGGGGGGGACGGCATTTTGACAGATAAAAATTAAATAAAAAATGAACTAGGGATTATGTTACCAATAGTAAAAAAATAAAAAAAAAAGTCGTCAGAATAAGAGCCAGAGGGGAAAATGAAATGATTAGTGAAGAGAAACATTGGGCACCATTAAAATCACTTAAAAATATAAAAAAAAACATCAAAGTTGCAATATTGTCTTTAAATTTACCGAATAATTAGAGTTTTTAGAATAAGGAATTGTTTTGGGATGTCACATTGCCCTCCCGTGACCTCTCATCAAGACGAGCATGTGGGAGGCTCAATTTCTTAACCTTGCCACAGGCGCTGGACCCCCAGGGAAGCAGCTACTGGTTAGCACATGCGGTTGAACTGAATATAATTAGTTATTTCTTGGAAAAAAAATCAAATTTCTGAAATGATTTGAATAAACAACGAATTTAAATACTATGCATCATAAAGTTGCTCGCATGAAAAGAGAAATGTCACTCTGAGGATAAGTGTTTTGTAGAGTACATATTGCGAGTAATAGTTTGCCATCATTTTGTAGCTTCAGACTTGATTAATCGGGTTTACTAGCCAAATAAGATTTTTTTCTCAAGTGAAAAAGACTGAGAAGAAAAGGGATGTTAGTGAAAGATTGATTTTTGTGTAAATCACGTGCTAAGTTCAAACCCTATGTATACTTTCATTAAAAAGTTTTTCGAAAATTTAGTGCTACATAGCAGCACCTATAAGTGCTACTAGTGCCAAAACGAATATCTTTTCCCAAAACGGATGAAAAATTCTTGTCATTTGTTCTAGTTTTCTTCGCATTTTCAATTTTAACACTTACACCCCTTTGCTTCTGGGTGCTTGAATATGGCTCATAAGGAAAGAAATATATTTGGAACTTTACAATCAATCCTTATTGAACTAAGCGTATAAATAATTATAATAAGCTACAAGCTTATACACTGTACCAAAAACATTTTCTGTTACGAAACGTTTTAATTTTAAGTGTTGTATTCCTTTATCCGTTTTCTAATCAAGCACCGGTGATCAAACCGTAGTACCATTTCACATATGTAGCAAGGATTCTTTAAAATAAAATCACAGCCCCCCTCCCCCCCCTATAAAATTTATAACTTTATTATACTCCGATTCTGAACTGAACTCCCAAATGGCCGGGTCCTAGTTTCCGACTAGGCTGACATGGCTTTTGTACTTTCAAGCCAACTTAATAGAATGACCAATGTCCCTCAAAATATTATTCTAATAAGCGGTATATACTCCATTATCTGGGATCATAGAAACCTCTTTCTTCGGTTAGGTACAGTGGAAAGTTATTCCATTAAATAGATGTTCTTTTGACCAATCTCCTGCTAAGTGGGCGCCCCCCCCCCGACTGTATATATATATATATATATATATATATATATATATATATATATATATATGTAAGCCTAAACACATGCGCACTTTTACTACTGATTAATTTCCACTCATTACTTGGCTCTCAAGAATTATCCCAAATTTAGCATGAATATCCACTAGTACACAAACATCTACCATCCTTTAAGATCAGTAGCAATCGTCAATAAACATCGTAAATTACATTGCGCTATTATGACTATTTTATTGATCTCAAGCTACAAGCTACTTAATTTCGGTCATTTGCATTCGAAAGTGAAATCCACTGTCTCATTAATTCAATAAAGAACCTAAACCACTCTAATTAAATGATTTACATATTCACAAGTTCATTCTTTGCCCCCTTTCATCCCTCATCGCTTAGACCTTCATCCTTATTACGAACGCATATTTGAATAAAGACAAGTGGCGATTCATCTTGGCAAATGCGTCTTCGTATCCTTGAAATTCAAACTATTATTTGCTCGGGTGATTTGCATGGACCTCTCATCAGGGTAAATCTTACAGTAACAGAGGCATTTTATCGTGTTGGAAATGGACTTACAGTAGTTTATACTCAGAGAAATCGCATGCATTCCTAGCCAGGCATTTGACTTCTCAGACTTAAATTCTGGGAATTGACCATTTACTAATGCAATGATATCAACCAGAATTTAATATGCATGCTAGCTCACGGGAATTTAGCTCCTTAACTTTTCGTCAACGTTTTTAATGTTGGACGAAATTCAAACTATTTACGCACTGAAATAAGTTGCCATAGTCCATTGTCCAATCTCTAATGGTGCGCATAGCACCGTTGAACGGTTCTATTTCAAAAAGGAGTGACAGCTTTATTAAGAAAATGCACCATGGTAGCATTTCTGCTTAGTTAGATATTATTTTATTTTTCTGGAATTGGTACGGAAGGGGAATAAATTAAAAACGAAAAAACCTCAACGCAAACCAACACGTCAAATGAACGAACCCAACGAAAAACGAAACAAAATCTCCTCACATTCCTTATCTCTTATCACCATCACTACTACTTTAACAAAATCAGTAGAGAGCTTAGGCATGCACAAATGCATCCGAGGTCACTGGAAAAAAATACTTAACAGTACAGGGATCCTCCGCACATAGAACTTTTAAGCCATCATAACACTGTGGAAAAAAAATTGCCTCTTTATAGGCAAACTAAGAATCTTGCGTAAGGATGAAATTTTACAAAAACTGGGAAACTATTTCGCAACCCAAATCAAGTTTAATAAAACCGTGAGTAACTCTCGAACTCTGAAATCTATTGGGATCTCTTTGTAATTATGATTATTTCTGGAGCCTTGGAGTCTCTGTACTTGTATCCAGATCTCTAATGTTTATCCGAAAATATGGCTCGGTTTTAACAACTAAATGTCCAGGAAAAATGCTTCCTCATAGGAAAAACTTAATATTGGTTATCCACATGTTTACCTTCACACACTCCAGGGCCCCCCGTACCTACCACAACTCGTGGTTTAACCGGGATAGGGCCCTAAAGAGCGCTCTGTTATTTTTTGAACGAGAACCAAGGGTCGAGCAAGCAGTTGAGCCCAGCACCCCAGAGGTATCGTTTCACTTGGAGGACTTTGTGACCACGACATTTTTAACGTCCCCCAGCCACCATTAATAAAGACGGTGGATCTTTGCTCGGCTGGGATCGAATCCGGGTCCCTCCGGTCACGAGTCCGACGCCTTACCGATCGGGCCACCACGGCCCATCTACATATTTACCCTAGGTTGATATGGCATGGAGCTAAAATTGACAATTCTAAACTTGCTTGCGTTCCGCCTTGGTTTTAATTACTAAAAGTTCTATGGTACATCAGTTATTGGTCATCTGGCTACACACAAGCGTTCCGACGTGATAACGACTCACAATTCAAATAAACTATATGAAGCGCTGCAATCTCTGGTTAAAATGTTTTACCTCTTTGGCTGATTTCTTAAATCACTGCTAGGTGGCGCATTCAAGTTCTAGAACTGCGAATAAGATTATTTCATGCATGTAAAATTATACTTTTTTTTTACGTTTTTAAGAATGCGTTTCTTATTGAAATAAATTTTGTATGATGACTAATGAGTTTTTAAATGAAATTTACAAATACCTTTGTGCTATTGATGTAGAAAAAATTACAACGTTAAGGAGGCACAAATAAGCAGGGATACTGTAAACATAAATAAATACGCCATACATTCCATTTTTAGCCTACTTTCCCGTTAAAAATAAAAGAAAGACGAAAAAAGTATTAAAAGTAGCTTAAGAGCCATTATTTTGAAAATCGAACAAAAAAGGGAAATTTTGGCAGTGACCATTTTTGATTTTCCTCATTTTTTTATATGTCAAAGTAGGTCATGAGAAATGAACATTCTGAAGTTTGCAGCCCCCCAAAAAATTTTGTTCGCTCTGTAAAAATTCCCAAAGTTTTATGTTATGCAGCGCTTTTTTGGTAAAACGGCTGAAAGACGCATTTCAGTGCGCTGTAGTTTTTTACAGAAACGCCACCCCATGGTTATGTTTACATTTATTGATTGTACAATGTGTAGTTATGAGGACCCCATAGTTATTTGGGTTGGGGTGTGTTTCTTTCTTCAGTTAAGGGGCCGCAAAGTATGGTTTTTAGACCATTTTCGCTCGACTTTGAACTGCGTTATTTCCCCCTAAAAGCAACCCCCCGAAATTTTTTTAACATATACTGAAAATTTATACTATGAAGAGAATATGTGGTACGAAAATTGTTTTTTATTTTATTGCTTTAAAGAGAAAAAGACTTAGACATTTTTCAAATTTTCAAAATTTGCGGTTTTTTGATCGCATTTAACTCAAAACAGCAACTCTAGGAAGAAAAAGCTTTTATGGATTATGGAACCTACAGATGTGTAGAATAACGTAAAAAAGAAAGTTGCGTGGGGTCTCGTCTCGTTTTCAAGAAAATAATTTTTTTTGCAGCTCATTTTAATGCTTTTTTCTCATAGTAAAATGTGCCCATCAAGAAGGTCAAATATGCTGAAACTCTAAGTATATAGTAATGATATATTTAAATTTGTATAGGGAAAGAGAAAAAGGCTAAAAACACTTAATTTTGTCTAAATTTTTTTTAATTTTTAGTTTTTTAATTGCAATTAACTCAAAAAACGTGAAATCCTGAGACTATTATTGAATGCACATATTACTTAGCTTTGAAATATTGGAAAAAGTAAATTCAGTGAGGTCTCTTCAGATGTATTCTAGTGGGAGGTCACAGTGACTTCCCGAAAAATTTCATGATCGAAAAATTTTGCTGACGATTCGGCAAATTTGGAAACTATTGTAACATTGAGATTTTTTAATGATACATATTTGTCACGTTTGCTTGATCGTATTCTGTAAAAATTTAAGTTCCAGTGCCCATGAGTATCTTATACTTCTCAAGAAGATGTTCTTAATTTGCCAAAGGAATTTCCCAATTTTTCCGAATGATAAAATACGATCAAGCCCACATGTAAAAAATAAATAAATAAATAGAAAATTTCTATGTTGCAGTATTGTTTCTAAAGTTGCCGAATCTTTATTAAAATTTTCCGAATATGAAAATTTTCTGGAGGTCACAGTGACCTCCTTTGGCTTCCCATTGGGGAGCCTCTAAAAATACCTCACAGTATTTACTTTCTCGAATATTTCCAGTCATTGCCAGCTAGTAATATGTAAATTCAATAATTCCCTCAGCAACGATTTATCGTTTTTTAATGTAATTGCAATAAGAAGCTAAAAGTTCTAAAAATTTAGACACAATTAAGTGCTGTGATTCTTTTTCACTATTACTATACACTCAAATATAAAACACACATATATAAATTATCAGTGTGTATTTAAATTTTAGCAGATCTGACCTACATACTGGACACATTTTACTACGGGAGAACGCATTAAAATCTGCTACATTTTTTTTTCTGTAAAACTAGAAGAGACCCTTGGCCGATTTATTTTGTACGTCGTTTTACACATATGTAGGTATCATATAATATAAAAAAATAATCATAACATGTAAAAAATAAATAAATAGCAAAGTTCAATGTTGCAGAATTGTTTCCAACTTTGCCGAATCATCAGCAAAATTTTTCGATCATGAAATTTTTCGGTAGGTCACTGTGACCTCCCACTAGAATACATCTGAAGATACCTCACCGAATTTACTTTTTCCAATATTTCAAAGCTAGTAATATGTGCATTCAATAATAGTCTCAGGATTTGACGTTTTTTGAGTTAATTGCAATTAAAAAACTAAAAATTATAAAAAAATTTGACAAAATTAAGTGTTTTTAGTCTTTTTCTCTTTCCTTATACAAATTTAAATATATCTTTACTATATACTTAGAGTTTCAGCAGATTTGACCTACTTGATGGACACATTTTACTATGAGAAAAAAGCATTAAAATGAGCTACAAAAAAAATTATTTTCTTGAAAACGAGACGAGACCCCACGCAACTTTCTTTCTAACGTTATTCTACACATCTGTAGTTTCCATAATCCATAAAAGCTTTTTCTTCCTAGAGTTGCTGTTTTGAGTTAAATGCGATCAAAAAACCGCAAATTTTGAAAATTTGAAAAATGTCTAAGTCTTTTTCTCTTTAAAGCAATAAAATAAAAAACAATTTTCGTACCACATATTCTCTTCATAGTATAAATTTTCAGTATATGTTAAAAAAATTTCGGGGGGTTGCTTTTAGGGGGAAATAACGCAGTTCAAAGTCGAGCGAAAATGGTCTAAAAACCATACTTTGCGGCCCCTTAACTGAAGAAAGAAACACACCCCAACCCAAATAACTATGGGGTCCTCATAACTACACATTGTACAATCAATAAATGTAAACATAACCATGGGGTGGCGTTTCTGTAAAAAACTACAGCGCACTGAAATGCGTCTTTCAGCCGTTTTACCAAAAAAGCGCTGAATAACATCAAACTTTGGGAATTTTTACCGACCGAACAAAATTTTTTTGGGGGCTGCAAACTTCAGAATGTTCATTTCTCATGACCTACTCTGACATGTAAAAAAATGAGGAAAATCAAAAATGGTCACTGCCACACCTTGTCTGAATTTCAAAATAATGGCTCTTAATGCATCTAAAAAATATCGCCAAGTCCAAAAAATATCACCAAGTTAAAAAATATCGCCAAGTCAAAAAAAAAATATCGCCAAGTGAAAAAAATAAAAAGGTAAAATGAATATCGAAAAATTAAAAATTTGAAAGTAGGGTATTGAGATGGGGAATTTGTGTGTCGGTCGGTCGGTCGGTCTGTCTGTCTGTCCCCCCCTAATAACTTTTGAATGAACAGTCCGATTTGGACAAACTTTTTTTTGTTGGAAAGATCTCGGCGAGTACAGCTCATTCCCATATTTGATTTTTTGATTTGAACAATTTTTGGTTCAAATTTGAGCCGTTCAAACAACCGGTCCCGCGATACTAACTTTTTAATGAACAGTCCGATTTGAACAAACTTTTTTTTGTTGGAAAGAACTTTTCAAGGATACTTCATTCCCGTATTTACATTTCCGATTTGAACAATTTTTCGTTCAACATTGAACCGCTCAAGCAAGCTGTCACCCCTAATAACTTTTGAGTAAACAGTCCGAAAAAAAATGACTGACTGTGCAGACGATTTTTTTTATTTATTCATTTGTTTTATTGAATTTATTATTATTATTTTTTTTTTTTTTTGGCAGACGATTTTTTTTGTAACAAAAATGTTTCATTCACGAGGGCATTTTATTCTTTATTTATATTTAACAACTGGCAACGGATTAAAAGTGAAATTCGAGACATTTTATCAACGGACGAGTTTTTTTTTTCTTTTTTTTTTCTTTCTTTGATAAAATGTGTTTTGATGTACTTTGTACTTTTATTTTTTTTTGAAAACAATTGAGGAATTTTTCTACGGAAGAACTGTAACAGTTACATTCTTTAAAAGGTGCGACAAAACTTTATTTATTCATTTATTTACTTTTTATGTGTCTATTTCATCTGATGAGAGGGGTATATTTTGCTTTTAGAAATCAGCTTCAAGTGCTAAAAAGGTATGTTTGACATAATTTTTAGTCTTAGATAATCAAGAGAATAATGATCAGATGCTAGAATGCCGATGTCGATGTACGGGAAAGTAGGCTCGTTTAGTTCTTGACAGAACTTCTTGTTATAAATTCTTGTTCTGCAATTGTGATATATGCTTTTGGTGACTATTGCTTTGCATTATACGCTGATAACAGTTTCAGAATTGAAAAGGAAGTACCATATATCCAGAAAACAAATTCATGGAACAACTTCGTAAACTTTGTGCTTTGATTGCGTTCATTTTATTACAAAAATTTTCCTATCTAATAATCTATTAAGAAATAATAAATATATTGCATTCATTTCCAATCCGAAATTGCCAGTGATCAAATTCCATTCCATACTCATTGGGGGAAAAAACGCAAGAATATCTAATTCTATTTTCAATTTTACTGCCATTCCTGAAGCAAAGTACTGAAAATGTTTTCTCGGAGGACTTTGACTGTCAAGCACAATTTCATCTTTGAAAAAGAAGCACTTCTACCGTAAACCTAGCATTTATTAGAACCCATCATAATTATTAGTTAAAGTTTACCAGAAACAATGAATGAATAATTGAACAATCTGATAATTTGAATAATTGGATTACTGTTTCATTCTCATTTTATGCTTTTATCCCTTGTAATTGGAGAGTTTTTCCTCCTTCCTGCAGATTAATTTGTTCGTTCTAACGACTACCAATGTCTGCTTTTAATCTGCTAGTTGTTTTAGTATGAAATAATTTCATTGTCCATGTTTCTTTCTTCAATCGCTTTATTTTCACAATTCGAAGCTATCAGTTTTGTACATTAATATTCTTTTTATCTTCAGCTTCAGTACACCTGCTGAACTTTTTCATTAATTCAGAACATTTCTCATTTATTGTCGAAAATTATTCTACTTCAAAAATTTAGTTCAAACTTGTCCAGCTCCGAAAACTGTACCAACAATTATCCTGATAGCACAAAATGTTACAGTAAGTTACAGGTGCGGCACTACGAGTCATAGGTAAAGCTTGACCACAGAGGGATGGCGGGTGACGTTGAAGCGGAAACGGGCTGCTTCACTATGTAATAGGGTAGCACCAGAGAAATCACGCAGGCAGTAAGAACTTCGATGAAGTAGATACGTAAAAATATAATTTTGTTGCAATGGTCTGTTTCGCCTCAAGGTCACGCGCCATCTCTCTGTGATCAAGTTTTAGCAGTACCATCGCCCCATAGTAAGAGCATTGTAACGTCACAAAGGAAAAACTCCGAAATGGGGGGGGGGCGGTTTTCAATTTTATTTGTTTTTCGAGGGGGTTTGTTTCTTCACGGGCAAAAATTTTAATATCTTCAATACAAAATAGTTTATTACAAGTTACAAAAGTTTATAAATTTATCTTCCAATGCCACCTCCTCCCCCCTCCCCAATATTCAGTAAATGTTTCATCGGTTGTAACGAAGTTGGATTAAAATAGAACTACGATGCTATTTATTGCTTTGTTGGCGAGAAATGTTTTGTACGTACCTGAAATTGCCACAATGGAAACAATGATATTTAATTTATCGCTAATGAATTATCTCGTTTAAACGAAGGCAAATACCTATTACGTAAGCAATGCATTTCACATTTTTCCAGACGAAGGGGAGGGGTGGGGGGCAACTCAACATAAATTAACCGAAAACAACAAAAAACACACCCACTTACGTTTAATTTTGACCTACCTGGTCGAATTAATATTTGACAACCTTGGCCCCCTTATGACAGGCCTGCTGTCACGTGACAATGAAAAAAAAAAAAAAAACGAGAATATTTCTCGGAGATTTTTCTCTATACTCCAAAAGGGAGTTTAATTTCCCTGCTGATACTACCTCTGAGGTCTGACACCTGTTTCAAACATTTTGAAATTAAACCCAGTTCTTTGTATTTTCTTAAGATGAATAGAAAATCATAATCGAAGTTTTATATTTTTGGTTAACACTTTGACAATTCACCGAAGTTAATAACTATTTTCCAGTTCTGTGTTACCGTAAAAGTTTTACTCTACCAGAATGACAAATCAGTTTCTAAATTCCTAGGCTTTCCAAAGAGTATTTGCAAATACCTTAACTTTCATTCAAAAACTAAGACAAATGTATTGTGCTTCGATGGACGGCTTTCCGTTTTAGCGAAATGCCCGTGAAAATCGGAAAAGTAAAACGGTGAATTTATCCAGTACCTTCTACTATAGAATTCACACTAACGTCAATTCTTGAAGTCAATTCGTAGCTTCAAATGCGAAATGAATAAACTGATCGGATTGGAACTGTCAACGTGGATTTTATGTTCCAAGATTTTATTTCAAGGGGAAAACTTTTCACA
The DNA here is from genome assembly GCA_038373865.1 of Uloborus plumipes. Lineage (NCBI taxonomy): Eukaryota > Metazoa > Arthropoda > Arachnida > Araneae > Uloboridae > Uloborus > Uloborus plumipes. Next base: position 74,209 of record JAXGGA010000549.1, read on the forward strand.
ATTTTTCAACTCGATCAGATTGGTTCAGCAGTAATAAAAGTTGAAGCCGAAATTCTGAGACTTGGGTTAGTCATTTTTCAAGAATCTGAGGGAGAAAAATTTGACAGTTTAACAATATTTCAACGCTAAACTGTTAAATAAAATATGATACATGTCTCAAACGTTCCAACCAGAAATTTATTATCTTAAATATTACAAAGTATTTTAAACTATTTAAAGCAATAATTGTAAAAGATACGATAGAAATTTAGAACCAGTTTTGTTCTTGGTGCTTAGCAATGAAAATTTGAACTTTTGTCATTACTCGTAACATTTAAAGATCAAATACTCCTTTCGAAGTAGCATACATTTCATCCAAATATTAAGACAGAATCGGCTTTTAGATGTTGCGCTCAAGTAATGAACTGCAAGTAAATTTTTGGGGGATTGATGTCAACTCCCCTTCTGATAAAAAGGTGCAACCGAGGGGTCAGCCTCGCAAACCCTTGTTTTAAGCTAGATTGCTATCGTAGTCTTATGTGTTATGTATACAGCAGAATAATTCTTCTGCTCCTTCAACCCCCCACCCCAAGATAAAAGCGTTGGGGGGGGGGGGGGTATGTATTCAACACATGCAAACAACCACAAAAAATACATGCTAAATGCATTACAGTGCGTGTTTTTAAAACCAGACAAGTGGTCAACTACCCCCGCCCCCCTTCTTTTATCGCCCAAAAGACGGAGTGGTCACTCCTTTTTGTTTAAAAGGGTAAAATTAGTTGATGCTTGGAAATTGCATAGCAAAAGAACAATATAACCTTCAAGCATACAAATCCAAATCAGTATGTATATTTTCGTTTAGAATCAGAACCAGTTAAGTCCCTTTCTCAAAACCTATAGTTTCGAAGGTGGAACTACGAATCTAAAGGGGATTTGACCTAAAACCTTTCGATTCACTTTTTGTTGCGATCTAGTTTTTTTTTATCGATAGACTAAGTCATTGGTTTAGAAGCTTTTAAACTTATTTTTTTAAATAAAATTATTTTCCATACAAATGGACTTAAAGGGTTTTGATTCTAAACGACTCGTTTCATATGTGAACTTAGTAGAAATTTCTCTTAAAGCGATTATTTAAGAAATAGAAATACTATTTCTGTTCCAGTTCTTTTGTAGTTTTTCTGCACACAAGGAAAATATTCCCCAGGTAGCACAAAAAAAACAAACGTTTAAACGTTTTATAAACGTTTTTAATCCGTTGAAACAACGTTAATAACCATTTTACAACTTTTAAACAACGAAGTGTGCTACTGGGGTTCAAATGCACGGCCCACCTGTGATCAAATGAAACTTTCACATCCACGTTACTCAACCTTTTTTGACCGCGGACTCACGAGATTTTTCTGAAAAAAGCTCGTGGAGTGATGAGGATAGTTCAAAAAGGATTTGGCAAAAAAGACTCCCTGCGAATTTGTTGAAAATTTGAGTAAATGTTTATACAATAAATAAATAAATAAACGTAACTAAATGAATGAAACTTTACTTGGTATTAAATAGGTGTCACCAAAAAAAATGAATAAAATATGTTTAACAGTAAAGATAAGTAATTATAGTAATAATTATACACAAATAAATAAATAGTTGGAAAAAATCATAGGAAATAAAGCAAATTTTTCATAAAACTCACAAAGAATGTGGAATAGAATATGATTTTTCATCTTGAAAGAGCAAAAAGATTTTAGGATCGGCCAAACTTTTTTAAGAACGATATTGGTCCGGACTCCGGACAAAGGTTAAGACTTATCCTTTTAAGTCGATTATTTCCAAATATACATGAGAAAATGTCAGCTATCACTAAGTGCTTGTAGGATGTTTGAAAATCCAGGGCTCCCAGGAGTCAGGAAGCGGGGAAAGTTTCTCACTTACAATGTCCCGTAAATAGAATTATTTTATTCTTAAACTGAGTTAGGAGTTCAGGGAGCTCCTTCATGCAGTGCTTGCTAAGTTAAGTAAACAAATATGAAGGGAGGACTTTAAGTGGGAGAAGGGGGTAGGGGGAGTCGTTAAAGTAACTCGTATTCTGTGTACAAAAAATAATTTATTTACGCGCACAAACATTATTTCACGCATTTTAACCTCTTGGAAAGTTTTAAAAAAATTGTAGCACCGGAAAAATATTTAATGATAATAATTCATCGAGGACTTGCAAAGTCTCCAGCTAAATAACAATATTTCGTAGCATTATTTGTAATATTATTAGCTTCATTGTTTTAGAATTTCACTGAAGAAAATACATCTGCTTATGTGTTGAACTCATAAATGGAAGATAATATCTTTTACTGAAACAGACACGAAGATAATATTGTTCTTAAGAAAGATTTAAATATTGCACGTCATTTTTAAGGCACGGGGATGAAAGTTATCTAAGTGAAAGGGATGATGAAATTTCATACATAAAATACAATTCTAGCGCAAAATATTTTACAAAACAAAGAAAACTGAAAAAGCACTAAATTCGTGAGTGCTGGAAAAGTAGAAACTTTAAAATTAGTTTAAAAAATTACATTTTAAAAAGATGGATGAATTCTGCTCTTTTCTTTTCATTTTTTTTTTTTTTGGCTTTGATTCAATTCTACTGTACCTAATCAATGCAAAAATTACTGAACCATTAGAAACTTCATCGATTTGAAATTAAAAGCTAACAACGCATTTTTCTCAAAGTTACATCGCGAAACAAGTTTCTACCATCTTTATGATATAAGATATAAATAAAACTATTATTGTCAAATATTAAAGCTAATCAATTCTCATTCTAAAATGGAGCACACTTGACCTTTGAAAAACGATTCGGAAAATCTACAGATTAAGTTTTAGAATATTACATAACAAGTACTTATGTACCACATACTCTCAATTGTATTTCCACACATATATTTTTAAGTAAATATGCCTCTGCTGGTCGCATTTCACACAGGCATTTGCTTAGAAAAAAAATGCACAAATAAAAAATAAGTAAATAAATAAAAAGCCAGCCTACCTGTGAATGAGATGACAAAACTTCTTTCGTCAAGAGGCAGAAAAGAAAAACTGAAAAACACAGTTTTGGTCCAGCCATTTCGAATGGCTAAAAAGTTTTTTTTTCTCCTGCAAAATTCTTTCTATATTTTCCTTAGAGTTCAAGCAGACACAACATGCAGAGAGATATGGGGTGAAGAGGAAAAAATAAATAAATAAAAGTTCCACGACTGCTCCCCCGGCGTTTTCTTGGTCGGGAGGCACTTGCGTTCTCTTCTGTTCTGTTCTTAGGTAATTCTCTTCGAACCGACCCGGCGCGGAGAGAAAACAACCGAAAACCCGCCTCGACATCCGTAGCTTCTGCTCCCAAGGGTTGCTCAAGAATTTGGCGAAGAAGAAAATGTAATTCGCCAAGCATGAGGTCGCCAAGATTTTGTGCAGACGATTTTATTCGAAATTTAAGAATTTCAACGAGTTTTTTTGCTGCCGGAAGAAGAATTTGTTCTGTCAACTACGAGATTTTTCTACTGAAGTTCAATCAAACAGTATGAGGGAATATTCATTTTTCTTAGGGCAATAGTTCCAACAGGTGGCAGAGGTATGATCCCTATGTGTATTTTTTGTTTTTGTTTGTTTCTTTTTCCATATCAAACTTGTCAATTTAGTAAATATGAAAACGATTTTATCCGCAGGCGTACCGTATTACCTCGTATGAGTCGGCATGCCAGAAAAAAAAAAAAAAAAAAAGAACGAAGTTGACCAGCATGCCGGACAATTTAAGGTTTATTTTTCAAAAAAAAAAAAAGTAAATCTTAGCCTCAGTTTCAACCGTAAAGCAAACCACTCTCTGCAAGGGAAAATAATAATAAATTCCCCAAAGTAACATCTTTTTCAAAAACAGACCAATGAATTTCATGTCGCCGAGATTTAAAAAAAAGGAAGTTGTGGTGGTTTAATGGTGCTTTATCTTGCTGTGGTTAATATTTTTACAAAATAAAATCATTTATTAATACTAATAAAATGATATATATAGCCGTGTTAAGCACAAAAGTAGCATCTGCAGCTGAACTCGAAATAAGAAATCACTCTTTTTAAAGTTTTATGCACTGGGGATCGCATAAAATCTCATTTTTGAAACTTTAAGTTTTAACACCCCACCCCTTCCCCTAATGTTACCAAAGATGAGCTGTAAACGCGTTTGTATGGGAGGGGCGGGTCAGAATGTAAAGGAACGTCACCCCCGGAAATATATGTTCTATTATTGTAAAAATAATGCAAATTATAGGCGGCTCATACAGGGGGGAGGAGTGACTGCTCCCTCACTTCCAAAAAATTTGAAACTTGTACAACTGTAGTTGTCATTACATTGTTTTACATTGTAAATTACATCACGTTAAACAAATCCACGCTGCAAATAACTTTAAAATAATTTATGTGACTTACAGAATTTTCTACTACTAAATTTTTGATTAAATTTTAATTTCTAAAATATTTTTTTAAGACTCCTCCTGAAAGTTTTTCAAGTACATGTATGAATGGTGCAATCTTAAATGTTAATACATAACGTTTTTTGTAAAATTATACTAAGGAAATACGCAGCGTACATCAACTCATACTCGTATTTTCGAAGAAGGGATGCCTCTATTTGACGGACGAAATATCCAATCTCCTGAGGGTCTCCTACTGAAAGCCAATACTGTATTACCAGTTTTATGTTTTTAGTGGTTTTAAATCAGTTTTAAAGACTTCAAAACATTATGGCTAGGTTTCACATGTGTCTGTACCGGGGAGTTCTTTCCAGCTTTTGACGTTCAAATGGCTCCTTTATGACATATTAAATTGAACTTTGAGAAGGATAACGAGTTAGATGTTCATCATTAAACGCTCATCAGGGTGGAGTACTATAAAAAGTATCTTTCAAAAATGATTTTAAACATCTTGTAATGGAGAATCGATGAACATGTTGGATAAATAAATATCTTCTATATACAACTAGAGTTGCTCTATGGATACAGATAAATTATAACTTCTGTGCATTTTCGGCAAAAGCTTATTATAAAGCTCATTCCAAAAAGGATGGCAAGAATTATTGTAAATCTGTATGTTTCTACATTTCTATTTTTTTTTAAATCTTTTTGTTTTAATTCCATTTAAAGTACATGAAAGTAGATGTACCGTGTACTGGTACACTATGACCAATGAAAAAATGTAAAAGAAATTTTAGAAGTGATTCTTCTACTTTAAATTATGTATTTATTTGACGACAAATCTATTTTGGTCAATTTTTTAACACTATAACCTTCAGACCAGTGGTTGGAAAAACTACATATTTTTCGTAGCGAACTACAACTACAACTACTTTCTTATAAATATAGTTAACTACAGCTACAACTACTTTTTTTTTTAATGTAGCGAGCTACACTACTTTTGAAATGTAGTTGCTACTTCGCTACTTTTTAAAAAATAAATAAATAGAAAGACTACACCGTTTGTTAATCGACCGAAAAAATTCGAAAAGTGGTTTAGATTAAAAAATTACCTCATTCGAATATGGAATAGAAAAAAGAATTGTCTTTGAATTTATTTGTTACTTTTCCTTTTTGTTTCTTTTTTTGCTAAATTTTGTCCTTTAGATTTTTTTTTACAATTTTTACGAATATGCGCCACAAGAAAAACCTTGTTTTTTTTCCTTCGTTCTCTTTTTTTTTTAATTTTTTTCATTTATTTATTTATTTATTTTTTTTAATTTAAAAGTAGTTTTCAGAAATCGCTACAAACTACTATTTTTTTGTATCGCGCTACTCGCTACTCCACTTTTTTTAAAAAAGTAGTGCGCTACGCTACAAACTACGAAAAAATGTAGCTACTACAGTAGTTTCGCTACTTGTAGCGCGCTACTTCCGACCACTGCTTCAGACACAGCTTGAAAAGTTACAAAAAGGAAAAGAATAATAAAAAGCAGAAAAACAAGAGAAAAGATAATTCACTGTTATCATTTGAAAACTTAATATAATAATTGTGCGCATTAACTACAAAAGTCTTTTGGTGAAGTGTTGAGTAAAATAACTGCGGTGTGAATTTACGATCATTGCGTTAAATGACTATAAATGAATAGATTGAATTTTATTTGATGTGACTTACTAGTTTGACATACGAAAGCCTTATTAATCTAAAAAGAACTCAACAGCACAGTCTCTATGCAAAATACCATGGTCATCATCCTCATAAAATTTCAAGAAAATTAGAAACGACAATTATCTCATTAGATTTCAGAGTGGAAGAGAGATAAACTATCTCTCCTCCAACCTACTACACTGTAAAAAAATTGTGAAACCTTACTGAGTAAAAGCGGTGGCAGCATAGCGGCCTCCAATGCAATGGAGTAATTTAACCCATTAATGCCTAGGCACCCTTTTTAGGGACGGTCCAAAAAAGGGTCTGAATTTCCCCAAAATGAACATTTCAACCAAATAATAGTATTCAATTAGTACCTTGGTATTGTTTCAATTCGTTATTAACAGATTGCAGCACATAACCATTGTAAAAGGTGTTCTGTAGCAGTTTTAATATGACCTTTATCAAAAATGACATCGTTCACAATCTCAAGAAACAAAAGCTAAGTTTTCAAAGCTATTCCAGCTTCCCAGTTTATGGTAATTGCTGATTTTATTTCTTATAAAATGTCTTTTTAAATATTATATCGTAGGCAGAAAAAATTTTAGTAAAAAAAGTATGTACCCTCTGGGGTCTATCGTAACTTTTAAGGGACGATTTTTATTTCCTTAATAAAACAATTATTTTTTACGTAATATTTTTTTTATTATTTTTCCTGTCCATTAAATACTGTTTGTAACCAGTATACAAAATATCTTAGGAAAAAAAATGTCAGGCATTAATGGGTTATAGCTGAGAAAACTGATGTAGCGTTACGTATCGCTTATAACGTTACACCAGTTTAACTAGTTAAGTTACGCATTGGAGGCATCTATGCTGCTACTTTTACGGTGTAAGAGTACATAATTTTTTACAGTGCATGTTAGCAATTTTTCTTACAAGTTCACCCTCCATATGCAAACTTGAGTTTGCTTTCTTGCTGAAGTTGTTAATAATCTCTGATTCTGAACCCACTTGTAATTGAATGGCTTGGGGGATGAGGGGGTCATATGATAAAACCCAAATAGCGTGTAATTAAAGTTTATTGTTGCAGCTTTTTTGTTTTCTGATTTTATCGTAAAGTGTGCGTATGACGTTGGTATAATGACATCTACTTTTTGATGCATCTCCATATATTATTTCTCTAAGCCGAATCCTATACCCGGTCGAAACTCGCTCATTTCTTTATCGAATTGCAAGAAAATTTATGATTTTGAAGCTTATCCCGCGGGCTATTGACGAAAATTAGACCCACCCTCTAAAAAGTGTCGGTTCGTTTTTTATTCGAACTTCAATTTTTGGGCACAAAATTGACTCTATCTAGCGAAATAATTGTCGTATCGTCTCCATTTTGATTTCATTCGAAAGATTAAAAAAAATGCGTTCTTTAGAACGTTTCTCCGCTAGCGCCGCGTAACGAGAATCTCGAAAATCCACGTTTAAGCGACTTATAAGCGATTGAAGTTTGAAAAAGTTGAATTTTTTGCTCAACTGTCAAAATCGTTACATTGTTGCTCAAATCAATTTTAAATGCGACATTTCAAGCCAAGGCTTAGCTCGGTAAACCTTAATTGTAACTTTTATTGTTTCAAAATACTATGGTAGTTTTGCGATAACGTTAGTATTTAGTTTAGTAGTAGCCTTGGGTATTTGATTTTAATATAGGGTATCACTTTTGTAGTAGTTGTAAAAGTGAACGTGTCTTTGATCTCTTTGAAAAGTTGTCAGAACGACGGCAGTAGATGGCGATGTTGAGCAAATGAAGCCAATAAAAATTGTCGTATTTAATTTTAAGTTTAGAGTTTTTTTTTTTTTTTTTTTTTTTTTTTTTTTTTTTTTTTTGCGGAATTCCGCACGGGTCACCTAGTCAAGTTTTATTTGTTTGCCTGTGTCAACTGCTTATCATTGTCCAGATTGTATTTTCAAAAAATGTAACATAGCCCTTTCAACCCTTCAATTATGACTGTTCTGTAAAAATATTTTTTTAAAGAGTAAATATGTTCTCTAAGATCATATATTCCCGAAAAAAAGAAAAATGACACTACCCCAACTTGTGCTAACACTAAACGATTTTCTTCAAGAATAATCCTTGACATGGCAAATCCATTCACCGTCTGTCTGAGATAGTTATGTTCAAAAATGAAACAAAAACATTTCTTACCAAACTTCACCGATAATATAAATTAGTATTCCAATCTATTCTTCAACTGAGGCAGCAAATGCAATGTCTTGATGAGCATGGAAATAATAGCATTGTGATTATACTTGCAATTTTTCCTAAAACTGGAGACTCTAATGGTAGAAATGATAATGAAGGATTATTGCATCTGTGATGAGGTTTGCTTCTTTCGGAAGTCTCATTTATCACATCCATGATTAGTGTCGTAAAAATGAACTTTTGATAGGGATTGTGTGTTCAAATTTTGAGGATTGTTATCATCTTATGCACCATATTATGAAGGGAATTCTGCTAAAAGTCATACTATTTGTAATTATTTGTAGTTTTAATTAATTTATTAACACTATAATTTCTACATTTCATAATGAATACTGTTTGTATAATTTTTAAATGCGAATTTGACACTAGCATCGATTTCAATGTTTCGTTACTTAATTCCGTATATATTTTGCGTTATGATACAAATTGGGTAACGAAGTGTAACGAGTCCGTAGCACCTTCAACTTTCTTCAAATGAGCATTCCAATCTTGAGGAAGTAACTATAAATTTATTTACAAGTATTTACACTATTTACAATAACAGCAGAAAACAATTGCTAAACATCAGCAATTAGGCAGCAAACAGTACACTGTACTCTCAACAGTAATTCAGCACCACGTATCTAACGTGAACAGTAATTAAGCAATTACAAAAGCAAATCAACCATCCGCTCAAAGCGAATGAAAACGAGTCACCAGATCAAATCTGAAAACAACTAACTGACTTGTGTTCAAGGCCAGCTATTTATACACGGAAAGAAATTACGACAATATACGAGAAAAACCTGGAATATTCCAAATCATTCATAACTTGAACAATTCCATTGAGAAAGTTCTAGCGATAAAAAGAAAAAGAAAAAAACCACGCGAAAATGTCTTCACGCTTATTAAAGTTAGGGCAAGTGTAAAAACTGCAAAGTGTTTCAGGGCCGGTATACAGATGATAAAAGTGATATCTTCAGATACATTTGCAACATGTCGCCAGATAAAACCAAAACTAATGAAAATAAAGCAAGGCAGGAAAAACAACAACTATTTACAAGATTTGTAACAGAAGTTTTGATCATCATTCGAAGTACTTGCGCAGGAATGTTCAAGTAGTCTATTATTTTCTCAAAGCTGATCAGCAAGTATGGGGTTTTACATTTTTACTTAGTTACAACCAGTGGCGTAGCTAGGGGTTGACAGGAATGGCTCTTGCCACGGGCGCAGTAGCCAGGGGGTGGCAATTTGACGATGATAAATAATAAATAAATAAAAGTAAAGAAAAACAAGTTTTTTTGAATTGTATCAGCACAAAAATATTTTCAGAAGAATACGATTCAGAGGGGAAAATGAAACATCTAACAAGGAAGAACATTGGGCATAGTTCAAAATCTTTTTTAAAAGAAAAAGGAAAATCAAAGTTGCAATATTGTCTTTGAATTTACGGAATAATCAAAATCTTCTTCATAAGAAATTACTTTGTTGGGTCACAGTGACCTCCCATCAAAGCGACCATGGAAAGGTACAAAATTTCTTAAGTTCGCCTTGGGCGCTGGTCCTCCAGCTACGCTACTGGTTAAGACAAATAAAAATTTTAATACTGAAGCATAAACTGTAGAGTTTATGCTTCAGTAGGAGCATAGTGTAGGATCCTTCTGTATTTTGCTTTTGTAATTCTAATGTATTATTACATTTCTTTATTCGTCAAAGAGATTTAATGCAGTTTTGGTAAAGTATGTAGTTTCTCCTGAACTATGAAAATAATCTCTTTTTGGTAAGAAAAATAACGTATATGGTTATACCGGGTATCAATAAGAGGGGGGAGGGGGTTATGGTGTCGACTATGCAGTTGAAATGCTGAGGGAGGTTACTTTCAGGGCCATTTTTTCCGTTCTTTTTTTTTTTTTTGGCGGGGTGTGTGGCTAGTTCTTGTGACTACCGGGGGGAGGGGGATAGGAACCCCTGAGTTAAATCTATGATCTCGAATGCTTCAACTGTGAAGATTATCAAGTTAATTTAGTTAAATTTAAGGCTCTGAAACGTAAATTATGTTCTGCTGTCAAGACTCCAGGATTGGGAAGCCTGAAACATCACCCAGGGAGTGCGGCTATGTGTGGGGGGGGGGGGGGCACGTATACCGTCGATTTGCTACCAATAGCGTTCTGTAATAAGAAATGATTCCTGTGACAGTCAACTTTCGTCTTTTTTATGTATTTCGAGAGCAGATTTGATTCTAATTCAAGATTCCGTTGAGCAGGAGCTCCTGACAGTACGTGAGACAGTGCACTGTAAAAACAGATGCAGTTTTTACCATATAATACAGCTAATTCATAGTAGCAAACTAAAAATTGCAAATTTTACAGTAATAAACTGTAAAATTGCAAATTTTACAGCTTATTACTGTGCATTTTACAGTTTTAAACTGGAACCTCTACTGTTAGTATTATACTGTAAAAACAACAGTTTATTTTTTAGTGTAGTGACCGTTTTTAGTGTCCTTCTTAATGGATTCTTTCGGATCTCCAGAAAGCATTTATGCAATTGATTTGCAATGTTGACAAAGTCACAGTAAGTTCTTTCTTTATAATTTCTATCTATTGATTATAAAGTGTTAAAAGTTCCACACACACTTTCTCAATCTCAGACAGTGTTGGGTTTATTCACCGTATAATCCAATTGTTACTGATAGAACATACTGGACGAAATAGCTTAACTCAGGACTGAAGAGAGACATGGTGATTGCCCAAGCCCCTGTCAGTTTGATCGCCGGGCCTCCTTGTTGGCATTTTAACTCGCGCGACGTCGGGCATATTCACTAGTTCTTTATGAGAATAGTACAGCAAGAAAACAGGGGAACTTCGAACTTAAATTTTTAGGACGACTGAAATTTTCAATTTTTCGAATGAAACTCTAAAATTTTACAAATGATAAAATATGGATATATGCGCAACAAAAGAACATCGAATGAGAAAGGAGATTCGAGCATTTTAAAATTACAATTATGTTTCCAAATTTGCCAAGTCGTCAGACAAAATTTGTGGATTAAGAATATTTTTTCGGAGCTCACTGTGACTTCCCGTGACCTTACATCTGAGAGCCCATGCAAGAAGGCCAAAAACATTTCATTATCTTCATTTTTTAGTGATTCCCCTGTTTAAACTTTCTTTATTCTATTACCGGTAAAAATATTGTGATCAAAAAACATACTACAATTAGTTTCAATGATTTATGCTCCTCTTAGAAACCACCATGGTAAAGTCAATTTTGCGTTAATTTCTAGTTTTAGTTTATTTTATTCATTTTAATGGAACAAATAACAGTTTTTAAAACATCGTAGAAAAATATATTACATAATTATTATATTTTCTTCGAGTTAAATTAAGAAAATCTGAAAATTTTAAAAGTTAATGCCTTGAAAAAAGTGTTAACTTGCAATTTTTTCAGGACTATAAGCAGTATCCATTTCTCTGAGAGACTCAAGTACTTTGCCAAATTTTACTTATGTAATAAACGTGACTAAAATATTTTAAATTAATCACGCCTTTTTCTCGTAGAAAAGACATTTCATTTAAGGTAAATGCAATCAGTAAAAATTTTATTGTAATTTTCTTACAAAGTACGAGCCCCCACAAGAACTGTGGTATCCTGATTTTCTTCAGAGACTAGAAATAAAGAAAGATTAGAAATTAATTTACGCAGCCAAATAGGCGATAATCCTCACATCCTAGTAATCATCTTCCTCCGCTCGAGCATGCGCGAAATGAAGCCACTCATATTTAACTTGAATGAACATTCCATCACTTGTCCGTGTGCGTTCGACAGTTCCCCCTTGCCACCCCATCAATATTTTAAATCGAGTTGAGAAAATGAAATATTATCGAAAGGCAGATTCACTTTTCCGTAATAGACAATGGGAGGGGGAAACACTCTTCAAACTTCTGCATCAGCTGATGCCCTGGGCGTTAAATAATTACCTAGGTAGATTAAGTAAACAATGTGTTGAAGGAATTCAAAATTAAGAGTTAGAATCTAATGATGGAAAGATGATAAAAATTTCCCCCTCAAAACAGGACACTTAAGAATTGCAGGCAACGATACACTGCAAAAAATAAGGTGTTGTTTTTACAGTATAATACTGGAAGCAGAGGTTCCAGTTTAAAACTGTAAAATGCACAGTAATAAACTGTAAAACTAGCATTTTTACAGTTTAGTACTGCAAAGCAGCAATTTAAAGTTTATTACCACAATTTTACACTTTATTACTACGAAATTAGCTGTATTATACAATAAAAAAAACAGTATAATACTGGTAGCTGGGGATCCAGTTTAAAACTAAAATACACAGAAATAAACTGTAAAATTAGCAATTTTACAGTTTATTACTGTAAATCATCAATTTTTCAATTTATTACTGCAAAATTAGCAATTTTTATAGCTTGTGACAAAAAATTAGCTATATTATACTGTATAAACACCACCTATTTTTTACACTGTTCGCGAAAAACGGGAAAAAAAAGAAAAGAAAAAAAACGGGTTGTGCTTTTTTTCAAAGAACAAAAATAAACAGGTTAATAAGAAGAACTTATGCAGTGGCATTATCACCCTTACTGGTGAACAAATATCCATACGTACTAGGACTGCGACATCGAAGGTAAAACATCGATGTTTCAAGACATCGATGTATCGAAATTGATACATCGACCAAAAAACATCGATCTTTTTTTTATATATATAAAAATTCCTTACACATTTAAATATACAGTAATACAGTAACTCCCCAATACATTGCGTTTCTTAAAATCACTCAATTAGATTTATCTTTTGTCTCCTGAAAAACATCAACCATATGATATCGATGTCAATTATAGAAAACTTTTTTTAACCGACGAAAACACGGAGGAGGTTCTCTAGTCAACCGGTATATATTTTTTTTAATGTATGACCACGCATAACTTTTTACTGAATAGTCCGATTTGGATATTTTTTTGTGTGAAAGGGTACACTTCCTGGTGGTCCCATGGTCCCATGATGCGGGGTTTGAGAACGGTAATTATGGAAAACAGTAAATTTCATCTAATTTTCCCACTTAATAATGATTTTTAAAAATCAATTTCCGAAGGCTTTCATCAATCCAATCCAGTATTTTGTGTATCAATTCAACTCCAGGGCAGATAGTTGGAACTGCTAATATCATTTCCACGTTTTGTATTGAATATTCAAGGCTCATCTCAAGCCTTGTAATGTGGTCCAATGGTCCCATGGTGCGGGGTTTGAGAACGGAATCCTGAAGAAATTGAGGGAAATCTTCAGAATTCCAGGAATCTTCAGAATTTAAATATATTTCCAGGCTCCTATCAGGTCCCATCACCTTAACTTTTAAAGGTTAAATTTAGTGATTCACTAATAATGAATCGGCAGTAAATGGCCACTTTGCAGATTAACCTGTTGGCTAGTTTTATCCGTATAATCGGCCGAAAACATGCCGATTTAAACATGCTTTATTTATTAAACATGCTATTTTAAACATGCTTTAATTAAATCCCAGAAATTAACACAATTTGTTTTAGTGGCAATCGTTTAAAATTTTGGACGCGTTAATAAAGTGAGATGAAGCGTCATGATGGCAACGTGACACTCTTCCGGGTATACATTTACACTGAAAAGAATGAAATAAAAATAAAATTTTATAAAAAAAAAAGTAAAACCGACTTCAAAAACGCAACTGAAAATTGCTCTAAAAAGTAAAAAATAAATTTATTCTTTGAACACCATCGATACTACTTTTAAGCATGAGTTTTGAAGTCGGTGCCGAAACAGTTAATAAAATCATTCGTCCATTGATTGTACCATTTGATTGATTTTTCCTCTCAAACAACACTTGAAATTGATTGTGAAACATTTATGGTTGTTTTTATTATGAAACATGTAACCGAAGAATAGACACGAATGATTTTATTAACTGTTTCGGCACTGACTTCAAAACTCATGTTTAAAAGTAGTATCGATGGTGTTCAAAGAATAAATTTATTTTTCACTTTTTAGAGCAATTTTCAGCTGCGTTTTTGAAGTCGGTTTTACTTTTTTTTATAAAATTTTATTTTTATAGTGAGATATATACTGTTGATTAACTGTATAACTTTTGTTCATCGCATATTTTTATGAAACTTTTTTTGTTGAAGCGTAAATTACCGTTATTGAAAAATATTTCTAAAGCAAAACAAAAACAACGATGTTTAAAAATCGTTGACCGTAAATCATTGGTAGTAATTTGTTAAAAAAATATTTCAACACGATAGATATTGCAGCTGTTAAAGATGAATCTTTTTTATTGCATATTTCTATTGCTTTTTGCTGAAGTGTAAAACAGACATTGAAAGAAAAAAAAAAAAACACCGAACGCGAAAAAGTGATCATTAAAAGACATCGACCTTAAAATATGGATTGTAACTATCAAAAACGTCTTCTAACGAGATTGATAGTGTAACGGCTGATTAACGATACAGTCGACGCTCGATATAACGACCGTCTCCGTCCCACAGAAAACAGTCTTTATAACGAGTGGTCGTTATAAGAGGTAGAACATAGCGTATATTGAAATACAGTTGGGGGTTTTCTCACCGGTCGTTATATTAGGATGGTCTTTATAACGAGGGGTCGTTATAATGAGCGTCGACTGTATAACTTTTGACCGCATATATTGATGATTTTTTTTTTTTTTTTTTGCCAAAGTATAACATTCTCGTAAAGAATAATAATGAAATAAATAAAGTATAGAAAAAAAAGGCGAAAGCAAATGAGAAATATTTTAGAAACATCGAGAGCAAAACATCGGTAATAATCATAGAAAATGTTTTCTAATGAGATTAATACTAAAACTTCTGATTAGGGATGAAAACTTCTTAATACGTCTGCAAATCGCATATTTTTATCAAGCTTTTTTTGCTGGATTATAAAACATCGACATCGAAAAAAACATATAACCCAAAACATCGATCTTTAAACATCGATGTTGGGAAAACATCGATCTTCAAACATCGATGGTAAAAACATCGATGTTTCCAAAACATCGACATCGATGTCGCAGTCCTAGTACACATTGAATGAATTCAGATGCTTAACCCATTAATGCCTAGTGTCCCTTTTTAGGGACGGTCCAAAAAAGGGTCTAAATTTCCCTAAAATGAACATTTCAACCAAATAATAGTGTTCAATTAGTACCTTGGTATTGTTTCAATTCGTTATTAACAGATTGCAGCACATAACCATTGTAAAAGGTGTTCTGTAGCAGTTTTAATATGACCTTTATCAAAAATGACATCGTTCACAATCGCAAGAAACAAAAGCTAAGTTTTCAAAGCTATTCCAGCTTCCCAGTTTATGTTAATTGCTCATTTTATTTCTTATAAAATGTCGTTTTAAATATTATATCGTCGGCAGAAAAAAATTTTAGTAAAAAAAGTATGTACCCTCTAGGGTCTATCGGAATTTTTGAGGGACGATATCTCTTTCCTTAATAAAACAATTATTTTTTACGTAATATTTTTTTTTATTATTTTTCCTGTCCATTAAACACTGTTTGTAACCAGTATACGAAACATCTTTGAAAAAAATATATCAGGCATTAATGGGTTAAGAGAGCAACAAGAATGTTTTAAAATTGTAATAAACAAATTCTGGTTTTTCGAAAATTAAGAAAAATGTCGTGTATTGTGCTGCTTGGTATATAATTTTATGATACTAAAAAAGAACTTGTACTTTATCATAGCTCCAGTGCTGTTGTAAATTCAGTGCGAAATTAGATTAGACACATGTATGCTTATACTTATATTTCTCATTGCTGCACCATATTCCTTAGAAATAAGATGAGAAGCTGAAGACCGCAACGAATATGTAATATCCTTTCATTGAAAATTAAAAAGAATATCTTGTATTGAGCTACTTAATCTGTAATTTTATGAAGTTAAAAAATTACTTGTGTTTTATCAGTTTCAATGCTGTTGTATATTCAGTATGAAATAATGATTTAAAATGCGTATAGCAGTAGAAAAGAAGCCTAGCTTGTAGTTCATCAATTCAATTCACTCATTTTGCAGTAGCTAATTTTATTTTATTGACTTATCAAGAAATTATTCATTATTTTATTGATTTATCAAAAAAACATGATATTCTATTCCCCTTTATCGATTAAATCCGAGATAATTTTTTTTTTTAAATAATAATATACAACCTTTTTAAGATAATTTTTCAAAATTTTCTAAAATAGGGTTCTGAACCACCCGTTTGTCTTAGAAATATCCCCCCCCCCAAGACCCCCAAGTCTTGCTGACCTCCCCAATTCACAGCCTAAATTCGCCTATGACTGAATTACCACACTTACCATGCTTAATATATTGAATATATTCCGTGTCATTTCTAAACCACTGCTTGCTTTCAAAATAAAGACAGTTTTTGCCGTTGATGTTTTCCGAAAATACTATTGCAGCTTATCGTAAACTTAAATCCAACAAATGAGTATGAAGTCTAGGGGTGCGACATCGAAGGCAAAACATCGATGGTTCAAGACATCGATGTTGGAAAATAATGACATCAATGGTATTGATACATCCACTAAAAAATATCGATGTGTGTGTGTTTGAAAACATCAATGTTTCAAAACATCGATCTGTTTTTTTTTTCTTAAATTGCTTACAAATTTGAATGCACAGTTATTCAGTTACTCCTCATTACAAGCACTTTAGATTGTCTTTAGTCTCCTGGAAAAACATCATTCGTGAGATATCGATGTCAATTAAGAAAACTTTTTCTAGTGAGGAAAATACTGCAGCTGTTGATTAACTGTTCAACTTTTTGTCGCATAGTTTTCCAAAACTTGTTTTTTGCTGAAGTGTAAAACATCATCGAAAAAAATTGCAAATGCAAAACAACGATGTTTAAAACTCATTGACAGTAAATCATCGTTAGTTAAAAAAAAATCGATTTGGTAGATATTTCAACTAGTGGATAAAGAAAGATGAATCTTTTTCATTGCATATTTTTATTGTTAGTTGCTGAAATGTAAAACGGACATCGATAAGAAGGAAAAAACACATTGAACGCTAAACAACAATCATTGAAAGACATTAAAAAAATTTCAACAAATTATAGATGTTTCAGAAACATCGAGAGCAAAACATCGACAAAAATCAGATTTTTTTTTCAATGAGGTTAATATTGCAGCTTCTGATTAAAGATGAAAACTTTTCAATAAGTATGCTTATCGTATATATATATTTTTAATTTCTTTGCTGGAATATAAAACATCGACATCGAAACCAACATCGATGTTGGAAAAATATCGAACCTCAAACATCGATGGTAAAAACATCGATGTTCTAACAGAAACATTGATGTTTCCAAAACATCGACATCGATGTCGCAGCCCTAGATGAAGCAAATAGTTCAAAACTAAATAAAGGATTACGATATGTGTACCAAATGCTTTTTCAAGCTTGCTTATTGCTTTTACTTTACTGTTGGTTGGCGTTACTTTCTCTTAATTTATTTTGAGATTGGTAGATACCGGGTCACATGGTTCATTGTCACGGTAAGGCGATTGAAATTCATTAAAGCTAAATTATTGAGGACAAAATTGCGCCTCTAATCATCAACATTGCTGTCTGTTTTTTTTTTTTTTTCGCTTATAAAAAAATTGTATACCACTTTCAATTTGTCTGCCTACATTTTTTTAAAGATTATGGCAATACACATTTCTTACGGTATAAAAAATTTGTTTTCGGGGGTTGTTTCATGTGATATATTTTAACTTAAAATACATCGCGATTTATGTGCGTTTATTTATTTATATGCATGATATTTAATGTGAAAAAAATATTTGAAAATATAGACATTAGAATCAGACTTTAAGCACGAAATTAATTTGATTTTAATTCGACATAAAAATTGAATATAGGAATTGAAACAACATTATAACGTGTAGAGGCGCAAAGTAGTTAGCTATAGAGCATAAAAGTTCAAAAAGGGAACTAAAAGAACGTTTCAAAAAATAAAAATAAAAACTGCATTTCAAAACCTTGCTGCACAATCCTTGATTCCGAAAATTAATATTTGTCAGAAACAAATTCAATTATTTCACTTACTTCATTCATTTTAGCTTCTTTTGGGATTTCATCTTTCCTTTTGTCGGAAAAGTTGATTGAAATGATTTTTTTTTGCTCGAATATCTTAAATTGATTGAAATTGGATAAATTACTTTAATTTTTAAGTCAAACAAAGCTGGATGTTAGAATTTTATGTTTCAATCTCCTAAAATGAACTTATTTATTTAATTTATTTAGCTACTGTTTCAAGTCCATGACTATTTTTTTATTGGAAAAAATTAAACATATTACACTAATACACGAAACGACAACAATCCCAGCTTAATTTAAGGGGAAATTTGGTTGAAATGATTTTTCCCCCTCATATCCTAAATTTATTGAAGTTGGAATAATTATTTTATTCATTGAACTAAATGAAATTGGATGCTATCATTTTTTTTTCAATCTCCAAAAATGGACTATATGTTAATTCGATTGAAATAGCAGCAGTTAAATCTCTATAATTGTGGGGCTTTGGAGATGAAGGGGTTATGTGACAAACCAGAAATCGCGAGTAATTAAAGATCAAAGTTTTATGATTGCAGTTGTTGCAGATTTTTTGTTTTCTGGTTTTGTCGTTAGTGTGCGTATGAAAATGGTCTAATGACATCTACTTTTTGATGTACCAAGTTTTATTTGCTTACATGTATCCATTGCTTACCATTGTCCAGAGTGTCCATTTTTCAAAATGTAACATAGCTCTTCATTCTCCAAGCCTTTCAATTAAAGAAGAAAATAATGTGCATTTTTAACGTTGGATTTATACTTTACACCCTTCAATTGTTTTTTTATCGGAAAAAAATATGCGTATTACATTAATCCCAAAAATAGATGCAATTCCCTCTTCTAATTTTCAAATTAAGAAATAGGTCATAAAACATTCTCCCAGACACAAACACCATCCTTCTATCGCTTTAGCGCGACTCTCAAGAGTTTGTTTTCTGAGCAGAAATAAAAGATATACCAAAAATTCAATAAATTAAAACCGGAACCCGGCAGTCATGCATCACGTGTGAACAAACGATGGAAATTCGGAGCAATCTATTTTCGAATGTCAGAAGTTGAGACCAGACGATTAATCGTGGCGTCGAATATCTTCAGATAACATTAAATGTCATACCTCTTTATTAATGGCAAATCCATTGTGGAATATTAATATGTGTTCCTCTCCAACTCCGGGGAGATGGAGTAGTCAATATAACAGCTGTTCAGTTGGTTGCTCTCAATTTTTGGGCAGCGTCGGGACGGTATTAAGTTTGAATTTGCAATAGTTGCGGAAAAGTTCGGAGACACTGTGTTGGAACAAAATGTATATTTCAAAAAATGAGGATGATATCATCGGCTGAGTACTACAACTAAGCCCGAAAGCAGATTTTTTTCTTTTTTTTTCAATAATCTGTGACACAGATTAAAAACCCCAAAAGTAGTTTGCAAGACGAATCGACATTAGATGATAAAAATTAGAGGCTAAAATAAAAAAATACAGACACTTGCTACCTGTGGTTTATATCCCAGAAAATACGGTACAAATTTTCGCTCGCTGAAAGTTCAAATTTTTTTTTTTCATTAAAACTTTTAGGTTTTTTTTGCACCGCCAACTAAAAAATCTCATGAATTTGCAACGTGCGTCGCAGCGTGACGCTACTTCTGCTGTATGGCAACTAGTTAAGAAAAAACTGTTTCCATTTTGTTGAAAATTTTCGTTCGAAAGAAAGCATAAACGCTTTCAAAAATTATTTTTGTAATGTATTCTTGCATTCTTTTCTCCTACGCAGTTTTATATTTCTTATTCTTTTCAATTCAAACAAAAATTTTATGTGTACAGAAGTTTGTTTATGTACATCGAATCAAAGTATATGTTCTTTCGTTTAATTCGCACTTTCATTAATATTCCCCTATTAGTCCGGACCAATAAGGTTCTAATAAACTATAAAAGCATCGTTTTCGCGAGCCACAACTTTCGCGAAAATGAAGATATTGGTGACCTTGAGAAGGGATTATTTTTTTAAAGGAAAAAAAATATTCTTTTTTTATTTTTTTATTTTTACCCTTTGAATTCAAATTATGTTCTTTGCAATGACGAATTGCGATAGGTGTGTGTATGTGTGCGTATGTAAGCGGTTGTGTTTGTGTGCTTCTCAGTCACCCTGTCCTTCATGGTGGTGTAGTGGGACTGTTGCAGACTCCGTCTCGCTGCGCCGCCCATGTGTGCAAGAACCCCTACAGGGGCCGATGAGCAGGTCCAGGTTGGTGCAGCACCGGGACGCGAAACGTTGGCAGACTGCCAACCTGAAAGAGTTACTACACGACGTTTGAGGTCCAAAAGGAAAACAAATAACAATTTGTCATTGCTCAAAAGAGAGAAAGAGAGAGATTGCAAAAATTATTTCGCGAGGTTCAAATTTTTGTGATTACGATGGGCCCACAAAAATTAAGAAATTGCAAAAATAGTACTTTTACGGTGCTGAAATAATACTTTTTGACGTATTCTTTTCAACATTTAGTAGCCGTGTCTTTCTTTCAATGAAGTTAACCTCAGGAACAGGATGGCGGCCGAGTAATTTATTTTGAATTTTTCTAAAACTAGCTCAATTTTTTTACGATGAATTCTTGTGACAGCGATGAGAGGAAGGAAGCCAAAAAAAATTGAAATAAAAGTTTTTTTTATATCTTTTCTTTTTCATTTTAAGAATTTTGGCTACCATGTTTCAGTCTATGATAGTGGTAGATTTAATATGACGCAACTGTCGCAAATGCAAAGGGACCCCACAGTCAAAGAGCGCCAAAGGGGATTCAAAAATTCTCTGTTAATTTTTTTTTTACACGGGTCTGTAGCAGATAACAGGGACCCCAAAAATGTTTTGCAATGGGCCCCAAAATCTGTTCATCTGCTACAGTCTCCACTGTCCCCATACATCGTGAGAAAACATTAAATTTGTTGATATTTCCTTGAAGCAGAGCAAAATTGTAGTCATCTGCTTGTAGAATTCACACCCTGCGTTATGTATCTACAATGAACTCTCACTTATGCGCCGGCCCAAGAGACCAACAGAAAAAGGCGCATAAGTGAGAGAGACGTACAAGTGAACAAACCTATTTAAAGGACTAAAACGCAACATTAGCTCCAATGAGAAAATGAATAAGAATGTTTCTATAGAAAAGTGACATATTACTATGGTTTGGCAATTACTGTAACGTAACTACAATGATAAAGAGAAAGCAAGCATTGTAGCATACCTAATAATGCAAACTGTTTAATTTAAAACGTTCCATAATAGGTAATGGTCCCTCTTCAAACTCTAGTTCATCCGGAAAAAATGCCTTCCGTGAGCAATAAAGGCGAAAGATTAAAGGGGAAAGTTCCTCATTTTTGTTCACACTTAGGAAAATTTACCAATTTTGACAAATCTGGGGCATTTTCATGCTTATGCATGTTAGAACCGTTATTCCACTCTCCCCACCATTCAGGAGAAAATTCTAGTTGCGTCACTGAGTTTTGTCAAAGCCGGTTATTTAATTTTGCAGTCAGGGACTCGGGATAACTGTATACAACTTCTGCAGTTCTTTTGAAGATGAGAAAGTTTCAGCATAGAATATGTACTAGCTCATTTCGTTTACTTATTCAATCACTTATTAAATTACTTAGGTATTCATTTATTGAATTATTCATTTTCATTTCTCTGTTTAATAATTCACTTAGTTATTTATTCATTTTTAAAATTCCTTCACTATTTTATTTACTCATTTCTCTCTCATATATTAATTAATTTATTTATTATTTCATTACCTTGTTCATTTTTTCCTTTCTTTTATTTACTCAATCTTTTGATCAAAAAATTAAAAAATCAAACAGAAAATATTTCATTTGAAAAATATTTTATTTTTCACTTTGTCCACATAAAAAAAGTAAATAATTTTCCACTTTCTTTTTTCGTAGGACCAAATTTATTCTCAAAAATTAAAAAGAAAAAGTTTCAAAGCAACTTTTATTATAAAATGCAGTGTACTTCTATTAATACGTTAAAATTTTCAAAACAAATGTCAACTTGTTCATATAGAAAAAAGGTAACTTATCTTGACTACTTCCCTTTGTTCTGCGTCCTTTAAGGACTTAACTCTTACTTTAGTACTTTATATATTACCTCAAATATGAAGTCCAGTGTCAAGAAATATTTTTAGAACTAAGTGCTTGAATAATTCCGAAACAAACAAACAAAAAAAAAAAGGTCGAAAAGATTTCCCTTCATATCCTCGATGGTGCTGGTTTGTTTATGATTTCTTAAGTCTATCAGTCCCAAAATTATTTTAAAAGTCAAACACTGTCCCATAATTTCCTCAGATTAAATCTTCCCCAGCGATTTAAGAGACCACCGCGTGCCCACGTGTCTTACTCAGACCGAGGCTGATACAAAGACGGGACAAGATTTGGAGTCCCATTAAATTGTGAGTCTTTTGTTCGATTAACAATCTAGGATTGGAGAAGCATCTCTTGAACTGCTCTTCCTCCTCCCCTGCTCCTTCGCAGACGATAAGAGGCTGGATCCTCCGGGACTAAGGATAGAAGAGGGTTGCTTAGAACGCCGATCGAACTCCCGGGGCGACGTCTTGTCTGTGGGGGGAAGGGCGCCACAATCCGGCGCCGGGCAGATTTTTAGTTTTCCGCTCTCCTCCAACAAAATCTAGGAATTTTTGTTCTTCATCTTCGGCTTTATGGCTTGTTTTTCCCCGCAAAAAGAGGCAGCGTTTACTTCTTGGGAGGTGTCCTTTTTTTTTGTCGGAAGTTGTTTTCTGAAAGAGTTTTATCTATTGTCGCATCCTTTCTGGCAATTTTCCGATCCGTTTTATGGGGATTTAAATCTTCGGGGTCCGGCCATTACTTGCGTGGGTTTTCAGAAGGCGAAATCGCTAACAAAGCAGTTTTCCTGGGAGAGAAAGCTCTCCTTTCGGGTAAGGTTACGCAACCGGTTATCGTTTCCAAAAAATCCAAACAAATTTACTGTTTATTGAAAAGTTGGTGATTAATGAGAATTCTTCAAAAGGCTAAAGAAACTAAATTAGTGTGAAGTAAAATCAAGGGTGGATCTAGAAATGTTTCAAGGGAGGTGATTGATTTTGTTACATATTTTTACTACTCATCTTGGATTATACAACTATTGACCTAACAGGTTTCGAACTTCAATTGCGAAACAGGAGAGCCCTTAACCTCCCTGCTGCTACCATCAAAGGTAGTCTAAAGATACCTTTTTTGAACTTCAATGTTGATCATTTACTAGTGGTTAGACCCTTAAGGAAGGGGCAATCGTTTCTTTTATCCGTCCCGGAGTAAAAGTTAATAATCAACTATTTCAAACTCCCGCAGAATGTAGAGGAGAATGTAGAGAAAATTGTGAAAAGTCCATCAAATTAACAGCATTACGCATGTTACCAACACTCCCTTATACTAGGCTTTAACCAGAGAAACTTTTATCTTATTATAACTGGAAAAGAGTAGTATCAGCAACGTGTAGGGGAGAGATGGGCGGATGAAACGGCGGGAACAATGAGACACGAGCATTTGTGTAGAAATCAAATGAGAAAAATTATTTCTGACTTGTTCAGTAGATGTATCAATTTTACTCTTGTTTGATTCTAATTTGTTGCATCTACTGGACGAGCTTTAAATAGTTTTTAAACTTTGCTTTGACATAATTGCTGTCCCATTCCTTCCACCGTTTAATTCCAGCCAATTTTCCCCGAAAACTTAAAACGACGCCATCTTGAGATACCTTTAACTAATCTTGTTGGTTTGAGTAGCCAGAGTAAGATCACTCAGATATATTTTTCATTCGTGGAACTTACTTTTGAAAAGCTGCAACGGGCATTAACAGTAAAGAGGAGTAAACATTTAGATTTGATTCAGGTCTAATCATCCTAGTTTTCTGATTCAAAATTATTTGTGAAGAAATAGATGTCATGTTCATGCTTTGTCATATGGTAGGTTATGTGCTTCCCGCTAAGATTCCCATATACGTACTAAGCACTAAACACTTCTTTAAACTTCGTCCACTCGTTAGATGCTTAGAACAAAAGGCGATGGTTAAATACCCTTCAAAATCCTTGATTTTAAGCCATAGGTTTCATTCAAATATGGTAATATACATTTAACGGCTCTGTTATGACAAACCTGTTTCCCACAGTTAGAAAATAATTTTAACTGACTAGTGCTTAGAATTATAAGGCTTTTTGAGAAATCATAAAATACATATGGCTAAACTTGATGAAAAAATATGTTATTGGTAGTTTATCTAAAAACAGTTACAACATATTAGAGAATTTTTTTTATTAAACATTTCAGCACGCTCGCAATATGAAGCAATATCAACTGGCGTTCCAGGTATCAAGATCCTTGCATTATGTTTAGTGCCCAAGGATGTGTCTGCACTTTTGAAATTTTTTTTACATGAAGTAGAAAGCCTAGTCTTATAACCTTACCTTGTTGCATTTTAATTCATTTATCTTGCATAAACTGAAAGTTTAGCTTTATAATGTTATATCTAGTCACTTTCCCTTTTTTACCCGACTACGGCAAAGCCTAAAGGAAGGGTTATGTTTTTATCAGTCTGGCTATGTTTGTGGTTAAGGATGTTCCACCGTAGCTCTTAAACTATTCATTCGATTTTGATGAATGAGGTACCAATCGATTCGTTTTCGAGTCTCGAGTGTCATAGGCTACTTTTTATTAGAATTTAACAACAGGAAAAATCGATTATTCCTAGACAAGCACCGATTTTTACCGATATTTTCGGAGCTAAGTGTGTTCAACAATGAATTTCCAGTGTAAGGCTTACCTAGATTTTAGCATGAAATTTGTTCAAAGCAATATCTATATATATAAAGATGACGGTGTTTGTTTGTAACCGCTGGCCAGAAGCCCCCACAGCACCTACAGAAATGAAACTTGGCTCAAAAATTCGAACGTATCCCAGTAAAATGCACCTCGAAAGCCAAATTTTTAATTTCGAATTAGTTATTTTTAAATTAATTAATTAGTCTCATTTTTGGTGTATCCGCCATAATTGAGAGGGGAAAACTTCCCTAACCCCAAAACATTATATATCGCTGGAAAGGATTTTTTTTTTCTGAAAAAGAAAAGTTTTAGCACGTTTCTGCCCGTTAATTAGGACAGGAGATATTAATCAAATTTAGTCAATTTTCAAGGCTTAACTATGTACGCAGTACTGAAACACTAGATCCATTTTCCAGATCAGCTGCTCTTTTGTCCCTGAAGTTACTTTGTGGTTTAAATTTGCGTATAGATTTAAGCCTTGAAAATTTATTCAATTTGAATGATTAATATCTTCTATTTCTTTCTTAATTTTCTGTCTTTTTGATTTATTTGGCGAATTGATTTAAACTTTAACATGGCTTTAAGTGGAATTAAAAAGATGGAGCGCATTTGAGCTAAAGGATATAATTTTTCGTCAGAGGGGATTGGACATTGGAGTGAATTTAAGTGGAGTGAGTTGAAATTTATTCAGTTGACTTCCTCAAAATTCGGTGTTACCGAAAAGGTCAGAATGGAACTATTATTGTTAAAAAAATAGTGATGGCTATTCTTCGTTTTTGGCGTCGTAAAGTTTGGCCACAATCGAAAAATTTACCAAACCTCCCAGCCTGTGAAACAATAATTTCTCCAAATCAAAGAAAAAGAAAACGCTCTGGGAAGGAACAGTAGTTGTTTGCAGTCTAAAGAGTATTTTATTGCATGTTTAAAACATGTATTTAATGCCGCCATCACTAAATTTTTAACAATAATAGTTCCATTCTGACATTTTCGGTAACACCGCTATTCAGTTACCCTTCGTATTTGGCGTCGTAAAGTTTGGCAACAATCGAGAAAATTACCAAACCTCCCAGCCAGTGAAATCTTGCTTATTTGAGGGTCACTGTTAGATTGTAATCACTTCAAAGAGATGGTGCGAAAGACATTATATTTCTTGCCTTTTAATGTTCACATTAAAATCATGGAAGAATGGTTGTGGCTGAGCTACCTGACACAATCGGTTCCCTATGTTAATAAATTTAAATTTGGCGACCAATTTTACATTGAAATTACGGTTAAATCGGTGAATTATATTAAATTTCAAGGGCAATATTGCTGTGTTCGTTGAGAGTTTTCGAAAATCTTGGCACTACAGTTGTGTCAAAAGTTCCATTGAAACGTAAAAATTTCGTTAAAAATAAATAAGTTCGTCACACGCACACGAAAAGAAGAAAAGTCTTAAGAGTGAGTTAAACTTTATTTAGTTAACTTCCTTTACATTTATTGCACGGGCATCGCCGTGCGGGTACTGCTAGTATATATATATATATATATATATATATATATATAAGATAGTTATTAAATATTTGTTTCAATTCATTATTTTGCACATGCATTTTTCCAGTTAAACTTGAATTTCAAGGCTTTTGTTTTGACAACACTTGATTCTCGTGACGTGAAAACTTGTAAACTTGTATTTAAATAGGCAAAAGTTTCATTTTGAATTGCATGATTTTTGTACATTACATGAAATCTTGAAAGCTCGGAACCTTTGATGTGCTTTGACGAATGTTACATGTTTTATGGTGCCGTAAATCTCAAGAAGTAGACTAAAAGGCAAGCTACATTTTTTACCCGACTACGGCAAAGCCTAAAGGAAGGGTTATGTTTTTATCAGTCTGGCTATGTTTGTGGTTAAGGATGTTCCACAGTAGCTCCTAAACTATTCATTCGATTTTGATGAATGAGGTGCCAATCGATTCGTTTTCGAGTCTCGAGTGTCATAGGCTACTTTTTACTAGTTAACCAATAACAAGTTTAAAAAACTATAACCCGACTACAAGAAAAAAAAAAAAAAAAAAACGCACTGAAAGGTAAGAAACAAGGTCAGGAATGCGATTATCTAAAAGTGAACGAACTCGTGCTAAATTAAAAGTAAAAACCAAGACGTTTAAATAATCCTTGAGACTCATTATCCTGATTACGATTAGGATATCTGAGACTAGTAACGACGCTTGATGCGCCTCTACATTAGTTTCCACATTATAACATCCAACTAATCACCGCCAGCTCCGTCTTCAAGTGACTAAATGCGGGAGGCGTGCTACGTTAGGCACACAAAGAAACATGTGATTATGAATGAACATTAATAAACGTACTTTACCGCGATTGCTTCGTATAGGTATATAATAGTGATCAATAACGTAATATGATTGAGCAGGGGTTTGGGGGGAGGGGTGGGGGATGTATGGGAGGGGGAGGAGGGGGGATGGGGGGGGGAGGGAGGGGAAACACACAGTCTGTGGTTATCAACGCACGACTAAAAGCTATTTGACTTTATGAATTATGTTGTTACATAAGGAACGTTTAGCAAGGGTGTGTCAGAGTCGTTAGAAAGCTAAATAAAGCAAGTATACGTGAGGCGGAACTTTAAAAACGTCTTGTTATTTATTAATGAAGACAATGATTATTAAAATTTAGGGTCGTACGAAGCTTGCTATTACTTAACCTTTGCAGGCTTTTTTGTTTGTAGTATGCGGTTATGAGTTTTTAAACAGGGGGTTGAGGGGGGGGGTGAGTATTTCTTATTTTTGGGATTAGTCATTCGGGTTAGGGTTTTTCTTTGTGCGGAATACAAGTCAATATGCATTGTATCTGGAATTTTTAATGGTTATCGGTCTATTTACATAGGGTAGAGCCTGAAAATGTTCTCTAGTTATTCATATTCATATACGCTTAATCTACTTCGTAGAAGTAGGTGGTAGGCTGATATTGTGATTGGCTGGTTTCTGTTGGGTCGTAGCAAAGTTGGATGATGCAGTGGAGGATTTGGGTTGTGATGGATATGCGGGGGATTGAGACATGTAAAAAATTATAGTTAAATAGCGGGTTTGGAATTAATCGCGAAGGAGAATTTGTATCATTGACTGTTTATTTGATGTTGTTGTATTGGGATTTAGTGGAGGTGTGTGTAAGAGAGGGAGGTTGTTATTGGTGGGTTAGGTGTTTGGTTGTGGGTGTTTGATGGGTTGGTATTGGTTTGGTGGTTAGATGTGGTGGATTATGGATATGGATTGATTGTTTGGGTTATGGGTGGGAGTGATTTAATGTGAGGGTATGGTTGGGGGGTAGGTTATTGTGTGGGGATGGTTTGTGGGAGGGTAATTTTTTGTTTTTGTGTTGTGAGTCGTTGGTTGGGGTTTGGTTTGGTGGGTGTGGTAGTTTTGGTGATGGGTTTGGGTGTGAGTTGTTGATATTGTTTTGGGTGTGAGTGGGATTATGGGAGGTATGGTTGGGGGTGATTATTGTGTGGGATTTAGTTGGGAGTGAGGGGGGATTTTTGGTTTTTTTTTATTGGGTGTTGGTGTTTTGGGGGTGTTGTTGTTTTGGTTGGTTAAGGGGGTATTACAGTTTGGGTTGGTTTGGGGGGGGTGTTTGTGTTGTTTTGTTTTGTTTGGGGTTGGTTATGTTTTTGGTGGGGGTGTTGGTGGTGGGGGGGGGGGGGGGGGTTGGTTTTGGGGGTTTTGTTATGATTTATATTAAATAAAGTTTATATAATAGTTAGTAAAAGTTTTGGAAGGTAGGTTTTTTTTGTACACACACACAGGAATTTTTTGGGTGGGGTGGTTATGGGGATTGGGTTGTAGGGTTTTTTTTTTGTTTGGGTAGTGGGATTGAGTTGATTTAAATAGGGTTGATGGGGAAGAGTTAGATGTATGGTGGGTGGTTGTGGTTTTGGAGGTGGGGTGTTTTGGGTGTTGTTGGGGGGGTGTGGGGGGGGGGTTGTGTTGGGGTGATGTTGGTGTGGTGATTTGGGGTTTATAATTGGGTATTTGGGGGGGTGGTGAGGAGTGTTGTAGGGTGGGAGGGGTTTTGGTGTTGGTTTGTGGTGGGTGTAGTGTGGTAGGGTGGAGGGTGGGTGGGGGGTAGGGGGGGTGATGGGGTTGTGTGGGGTTTAGGGGATGTGTGGGGTGGGGTGGTTAGGGGGGTTAGATTGTTGGGTTAGGGGGGGGGTGTTTTTTGGGGAAGTGGGGTTTTGGTGTTGGTGGGGTAGGGTAGATGGGAGGTGGGGGGGGGGGTGGTGGGGAAGTGGGGGGGGGTGGGTGGTTGGTAGAGGGTATTGGGGGGTGGGGGTGTGGTGGTGGTGATGGGAAAAGTGGTTTTATAGTTTGAGATTTTAGAGGGTTGGGTATGAATGATTGAAGAGGTGGGTTTTTGGGGATTGGGTTGAATTGAATGTATTCTAAAAGTAAAGTGAAAAAGTAAACGTAGCTATAATTTACTTAATTTTGAAGTCACATGTTTGACATTAGCAGATTTTGTCCACGTATCCTTGTGATCCCATACTTGTAGCATTAGACGGTATGAAGTCAATATATCGAACAAAGATAGACATTAAAAGTGACCAAAGGTAAGTCTTTCTAATCTAATGTTCGAAAATTTTGGCAAGCGGAAACAGTAGTTGTCCTCTTTTTGATATTGTAGAGTTGACTGGTTTTTCATTCCAACCTCACCTAGATCCTAGATTACTTCAAATTTAGTTGTATTTAGTTCTTAGATTTCACGTGTTCCAACAAGTTCAAAATAAGCTATGTGTAGTTGAATTTTTTTTACAGAATCATCTAGATTTTCATAAAATAATGAGCCTCAGTTTTCAAAACTAATTCCGACAGAGACTTTTTTTGAGGATTAATTTCCAGTTTTGCAAGTTTCAGCTAGGAAAATTAAGTTGATATGAATAGAGCTGTAAAAAAACGGACAAGTACCAAACGATATACTTGCTGAAACATATCAACCCAGCAACATTTGTTATTTTTAAGTAGATACATTTTATTGCTTGAAGTGACATGAATGTTACCCCCATCATGATGCAACTTTTCTTCAGTGCCGACTCTATTATCGTAAAACTTTCTTTTCCCTTCTTCTCTGCCATGCTCGTCGCAAATTATGGCATCTCTTAATTATGTAATGAGACAAGGGCATATTCATTTCCAATGATGAAAGCGGTCATCTCTAAATCATGTGTTTAGTGAGACATACTTTTCGTGTTTCTTGCTGCGCGACATTAGCGTGGGAGTCCGTGGGTTTTTCTCTTCTTACTGCCCGTTTCTTTCTCTTTCTCCTCTTCCGCTGACCATTTCTCATCACTTGATGAGTCTGAAGACGTTTCCGGTCTCGAACTGAAGACCTCAACCTTCGCGGCGGTCCTCTTCCCGCGCTTCCTTTTTCTTAGTTTTTGTTCTGGAGTTACAGGGAGCGAATGTTTTCCCTGGAGCAGTTGCGTAACCCCCTCCCCCTCCACCACACCAAATAAGGATTAAAAATATTTGTATCAACACACATGCAAAGGACTAATGATCCGTTTTTGACATTCAAATTCGAAAATTTTCACATGACCCCCCCCCCCCCCCGCATTGAGCAACAAAACTGTATGTATGAATACACATGCGAGGGACTAAAATCAGGGGCGTAGGAACCGGGGGAGCTCAGGCTCCCCCTAGAATATTTGAGACCGGCTTAGCTCCCCCGGAAAAATTCCCTTGCTAAAACTTTTTGTAGTACGTTTTTGGAGAAGAACAAAAGAAAAAAGGAAAAATCATTTGTGACGCCTGTTTGGAGGATGAAAAATCAACAGTATCTTATTAACTTTTAGTGCTTAAAGTGCACAATTTGTGAGGTTTTTCTTTAATACCACTTTTAATCCCTTTTTATTAATATTGCCTGGATTTTAAATATTGCTACCTCTTTTGCAAGGTGCATTGGACGGGAAGATAAAGACGAGATAATTATTTTCAATTCTGGTAGAAGTGCATTTTTCAAAAGTTTTTTTCTAAAATCAGAGTTTCAGTTACGTCTTTATGATGAAAACTTCCAAGAATTTCTAGAGGAGAGTCTCAAACCTCCCTTGTTCTCAAAATCATCAAAAATCGTCTAAAACTGCGTTTTTAAGGTTACAGTTTGGAAAAAATGACAAAGTAATTTTGCTATAACAGTGATCGCCCCTAATGAAACCAAAGATTGCCTAAAACTTGCTTTAAAGACTAAAATTGCTAAAATTTGATTAAAAAAAATTTCCAGCCTCCAAAGTCACAAAAAATTGTCAAAAATCATTTTTAAAAGGAACCACTTGGGAATTTTTTTGTTAAAAAAGTTCGAGACTTCCTATTTCTGAGCAAAGCATCTAAAACTAAGCTCATGTGAATTTCGTAAAAGTGTACTTAAACTTGTCGTCTTTTGCAAAATAGTAATGTTTTTAAATTTCTTTTGTTCACAAAATTTTTCTATCTGAACATTTATGACTTTATAATTGAGTTTGAGCCCAAAGAATGCCTAAGTGCGTTTTGCCACCCCCCCCCCCTTTCCAGAAAGCGCCAAGCTCTGGCGTTGTACCAGGCTTCCCTTGTTTTTGCAAAGTTCCTACGCCACTGACTAAAATTGCGCTTTTCGACCTTTGATACCGAAAAACTTCAGATGCCCCCCTCCACCCCCTCTCCTCCTCCCATGAAAAATTTCTCGCTTTGCCACGGCTCAGAGGTAGGGCCTGTTGGTGTGAAAAGAAACGGAATATCAGTTCTTCAACTGTAGATCTTTTCCTTTCTTTTGGAAGAAATGAGGCATAAAACTTTTGTACATTGTGCCCAAGCCTACACTGAGAGTGACTGGATATGAAACATTTGCGTGTTTGTTAGCGGCCGAAATCATTTTTTTTTTTTTTTTTTTTTTTTTTTTTTTGAGCAATGAGAAATTGCTATTTGTTTTCTTTTTGGACCTCAGACTTCGTGTAGTCCCTTTTTCAGATTGGCCCCGAAATTTGCCACCGGGTGAGTGCTTGGTGTGTTCATGTCCTGCAGGAGCACACATACACATATCTCGCAATATGTCCAAAACTCAAATTATTTTCTTTAACCCCAAGAGACTAGTGGGGGGGGGGGAGCAAATAGAAGCATCCCATTTATTTCCCCGTGAGATTCACTTAGGTAGATAATCGCACTTTGCACAATCAGTTCATAAGCTTAAGAAGTTTTACCCTAACAATATTCAATCTGTGTCCTGTAGGTTTCAGGTGACCTGCTGAAATTTCCAAACGTAATCTGAGATCATTTAAAAAGGAAAAAAAATGGATCGTGTTAAACAAACAAACAACTACAGATTCGCTATTTTCAACAAAAAATATGTAAGAATCATATTTTCATGCAAAGGACATTTCTCATTTTTGCAGTATTTTGTCAGAAACAATCAAAAAGAAATGTTTTGTGCAACTTAATGGTCAATAAAAAAAGTTAAACTGATTTTAAAGCACTGTAATGAAAGAATTCTCTATTATGTAGAAAAATAATATATATAAAATTATGATAGACTGCACTATCAAATCTATAGATTTTTGCAGATGTATTTTATTAATAAAATCTAACAAGTTAAGTTTGACAGATTTATAATTAATACACTTTATTCTTGAAGAATAGACACTTTTAAAAATATTGAAATTCTAATGCAATTCTTCATTATGAGTCTGAAGTATCATATTTGAAACAACTGGAAAAACACTTATTACTTAGTTCTTTGCAATCAGGAAATAGAAATGCGTGTAAAAAGTCTTCAAGTAATTTTCACATGAAGATTATGGAAGAAAAAGCAAGTAGTGTTCTTCCATGCTCCTTTTTTTCTGCGATAAGATACTCCATCTGCTTTTTGAAATATTAATCTTAAGTTTTTTTGTTTCGTCAGGAAATGCTAACACCCACACGGGTTTCATTTGTGTTATCTTAGAAATTAAAAATCAAGTAGAAACTGCAACCTCCCGTGAAGTCTCATATCGTTTCATACATTGCTTAACCGCAAGCAATTACAGACTGGATGATTATGGTTCAGTTCTGCAAGTTTACTGCTCTTGCGTTTCTATGTGGAGAGATATTGGAAAATTCCGAAGAAAGATGCTATCTTTACTGCACAACCCACGTGATTTTCTTCATATTAAGTATCTTATTGCATTTCTTCTGTCACTTTGTTATCATGATTCTCAGTTATTTTAAGCATACTTTTAATTAATCTATGGGAAATTCTACTTAAAATGTTAATAATGACTATTGTGCACATTTTACAAGTATTTTGAAGCAAATATTTCCAATCAAATGTCTTTCGGGAAAAAAAACATTAGTAAAAACACCACTGAAAAATGTACCCTGCTCAAGTACGAACACTTAATGTTTCATAATAAATTGCTAATGTTATGGATTGACTTGAGTTTCTATGAAATGGGTTGTCATTAAAAAAAAATCGCCGAGGGTGCTGGACTACATAGGTACGCTACTGATCTGAGGTAGCCAACCTAAAACGTCCGAGAAAAACATTCCTTTGCTTCTGTTATATAATTTGTTTTCTTAGGTACTTGCTTCAATACTTGCATGTGAAAAAAAAAACATTTCTTTTTCTTTTGTATTGAGTAAAAGTTTTTAAAGTTATACGTAATTGAAGTGGCAGTCGTCCTAGCTTTGAATGTAAAAAGAGAGGGTTAGAATCATTAATTTTCATATTGTCCAAGGTCGCCGTGTACCATCAAGCTTGTCCTGCCAACATATCATGCACTTTGTGGATGATCAATAAGAGTTAGCTGAAAGTGGACATTTCGCGCGTTCTGGAAGCCCATGTTTTCAAAAACTCGCCACCAATTGGCGAAATAAAACTTCCAGACAAAAAAAAAGCAAATTTTCAATGAAACTCATCGTGACTTCATCATTTTCTTTCTCCTCATATTATTATTTCGTGTAATTTTCAATGTTTTTTTTTTCTGAATTTCCATTTGTACACAAATTTAATGATATTTGCAAATTTAATGACATGGTTTGTAGGTGCAAAAAAGGTTTCCGGAACTACTTTTAACTTTATTTCTCTGAACACATGAATGGGCATGGAGAAAACCTTCCACAGAAAAACTGACATCTGTCTCGCACATGACAGCTAACATCGTTCATTGAAAATAACAATTCAAAACTGTAATGAACAAAATTTTTTTCCTCAAGAATTCACAAAAGTATGTGTAATCTCTTTTAAGTAGAAATGTTGGTAGCTATATCTTTTGAAATTGTTACTTTTTCACGTGCGGCACAAATGGCAGCTTTTCAATGGAATAATCCATTTGTGGAACTTCCATCAAAGCAGAAAGTCAGGTGCGTGGGAACCGGGGGAGCTCGAGCTCCCCCTGGAATATTTCAGACCGGCTCAGCTTTCCGGGAAAATTTTCTTACAACAACTTTTGCAGCACATTTTTTACCTGAAACCTGTTTTCAAAATTATGATCTACAGTACTAGGCAAATTAAGTGAAACAAACGCATTTTTTAAGAATCGTTCCATCCCCAGGTACTTCACATATTCTCAACATTGTCAAAAATTGTCCAAAATTACGTTTTTAAACCAGGCCCGTCATTTAGGGGGGGGGGCAGAGGGTCAATTGCCCCCCTGGCTTTGAGAAATCAATGTATTTACATATAAGTGGGCGTGCTTTTTGATGTTTTCCGGTGAAATTGCATTGCGTTTGAACCCTTTGCCCCCCCCCCTGGAAAAACTTGAAATGACGTCCCTGTTTTAAACCTACAATTTAGAAAAATTGCCCGGGATGATTTTGCTACGGCAGTTCCTGTCTCTAATGTGACCAAAGATAGCCTACAATTCGCTTTTAAGACTTCTATTTCAAAAAATTTCTATCCTCTAAAGTCACCAAAAATCTTCTAAAGTCATTGTTTTAAAATTACCATTTGGAAATTTTTCCGGGAGAGAAAACTTCTGAGCAAATATTACATCTTCAACTAAGTTCATGTTACAAATGTAAAAATGTACTTAAACTTGTCGTCTTTCTGACAAAAGAGATAGTAGTAATGCTTTTAAATTACTTTTACTCACAAAAAATGTCAATTCGAAAATTAATGACTTTGTAGTTGAGCATGTGAGTAAAAAGTGAAAAAGTGTGTCTTGCTACCCCCCTCCCCCCCAAAAAAGTGCCAATATGTGGCATTGCGCCGCACCGGGCTCCCCCTGTTTTTACAAAGTTCCTATGCCGCTGCAGAAAGTTAAAAACTTCAATAGTTGAAATATGTTGATTAAAATGTAGATATATGGGTGATTCTACGCTATTTGAATTCAGACGGCCAATGGAAAAACTTCATGTAAAACTGATTTTATTAATGTTTTTGTATGCCACATAAAAGATAATAGCCTTACAGACTATTATCTTTTATGTGGACCATCCAATTAATTCACTACAATTATTTTATTTTAGCATTTATAGCTGAAAATAGTCATAAATGTATACTACCCTGGGCCTGTCCAGATACTAGTTTTTATACAAACATGTTCGACGTTCAATTTTTGCTAACTTGGCATAATGTTTTTTGACACAATCATGCACTTACATTAACAGAGAAACATATTTCATCAGTAAACATTGAAAAAATATTTATTATTATTTAAAAAATGCACTTTTCAACGGGCCATATCAACAGTGTCACCCTCACCTGGCGAACTTCAAAGACTGAAATTTAGCATAAAAAATGCGTAAGGATTAAGTTAATTGCGAATAACCAGTGTAATACTGGGTAAAGTTAAAATCAAGCTAAGAGGTTTAAAAAAAATTCGAATATTATTGCATCGGTTCTCGTTGAAAGTACCTCAAAGCGTACTGCGCCAGTCGCTGTAGTATTTCCCCTAGTAAGTATAACTTTTTATATTTCATCGTTACATAAATGTGCGTATGTATAATGTAATGCTTATTGTGTGCAGACATCACGATTTACGTGAAGTTCTGGTAAGAAGAACGCGTGATGTTGTTTTTGTAGGTAATGTGTGATTTTGTCTCTTCTCTGGCGTCACTCCCCTGGCAGTTTTGTTTTAAAAAAGGGTAAATATACATTAAAACTGTGTTATAAGCATAATTAATTTCATTTTTAAGCTTAATTGCCCATGTGAATGCAATTTGAATGAACGTAAATAATGCGGGAAGTGTTTTTATTTGGGATCTGCGGTGCGACTTGTATGCAACATGTCGTGTTTTCAAGATTGCTTTTTTTATTTTATTACAACGCAAAGTTTTTTTTTTTTGAATACAGGTCTTATAGAAATGAGTCCATACTCTGATTTTACACCGAAAAATAAGTAAAATAATAGTAAATCAAATCAGAATTCTGCCAATAGTGTCACTCCCCTGGCAACTCATTTTCCCTTGGTATCGATAAACCCCCCAAAAATTGAAATTTCGTCTGGCTCTTACCACTACAATCATAAAAATAACGGCTACTTGTAATATAATGAGTGTGAAATTAAACAAATTATTTTTTCTTTGGGGACACAAAAAACGCATTGACCGTAGAATCACCCATATAACAATTCCAGAAAAAATTAAAATATATAATAGCCGCATTATGGAACATGAGTGGAATATTTTAACTAAACGATAGCTGGAAATGCTGCCTTATCCTTCCTAGATCTCCGAACTTCGTTTTGATGTATCTGTTTGCAACATGGAGTTGATGTATGTTGACTTCATTCACAGCAGGTGTTTTCTTTCGTATTAAGAATCATCAAGAATTGGTGACATTTGATTCATCATATTCATGATATTTCAGTATTCCCTGTTCGTCTAAAACGCAATGAAGGGAAAACTAATCAATCATGGGTAGAAAGAAAATTATAATCATGCCGAAAATCACCTTTACGGCAGGAATGTCTTAGTTGTGTTACGTATTCTGTTTATAGAACGAAAGGAATTGTAAAAGGAAAAAGAAGTTCATATGAGAAAATACTCTATCGGCAGGCCCACCATTTAGGGGGTTCAGGGGGGGGGTCAATTTCAATCTCTTCCCCCTTTGAGAAATCAATGTATTTACATATAAGTGTCGTGGTTTTTGTTGTTTTCCATAAAATTTCATTATATTTGCACCCTTTACCATTTCCCCTGCCGTCCAATATGGAAAAACTAAAAATGACAGGCCATGCCTATCGGTGAATCAGGGCAGAGAAAGCATAAAATACTCAACAATTCTCCGAAAGTTTGCATGATTCAGGTAATGGGCATGAAAATTATTAAATGATTTCGCCCAACGTCTTTCGGTTGAAACATTCCACTTTTCCATTCAGTCATATCAGAAAACAGGACATTTCAGTGTCACGCTACTATGTGTGGGTACAATGAAACAGGCATTTCAAAATCGGAATTTTCCTGTTCAAATCAGGATATATGGTTACCTTAGTTATAGAGCAGCATTTTTCTTTTGAATTCGTCAATACCTAATTTAGTCTTTCTAGGAAATTTAGCACCTTTTTTTGTACCAGTAAACTAATGAACCGAGAAGAGACGAAATTTACTGTAAAATAAAATCAAGCAACATGACAACTTTTTTGCAATACCGTGAAACGGGATGTATCGGAACAGCGGGGTGAATAGGAACAAAACTTCCCAATCATACAAAGAAATTCTTTATAAATATACGGTCGGGTAGTTTTGGGCATTAATTTTTTTATAGAAAGGTAACATCATAAGAAGTGGGAAAAACTTACTTTTGCCATTCTGGCAACAGTACTGGCTTACGAGCAAGGCTGCACGTGGATCGTTAAAAAACGCCAAGTCTCCATCGTCTGCAAAACTTTGCGTGTGAGTGCAGACCTCTTTATATTAAAAACCAAAGAATAGTATTTTTCAAGTATGCATATATCTGAGCAAGAGAGTATACTCATGCTCAGAAATACACATACATTGGAATACACATTTGTTTTTCTTTTATTGCCTTATAAAAACGTAAAATTCTTTACGATGTCATAAGATAAAGATTTCTGGGGTGTATGGATACACTTTATTTTGTTGTTGCAATTTAAACTTATTCAAAGAATAATAAAAAGGAAACTGTTTGAAAAATCAAAATTCCAACCCACATTCTTCTAGTCAAGACAAGAACCAGAATTTTTTAATGATTACCCTTTTTGGTGAGGAACTAGATCTGAGAATACCAGAAAATTTCAGATTTAAAAATATTTTTGCTCCATTAGACTGACTCTCTTGTGCTTAAATTTACACGAGGAAAAGTCACACAGACTTTATGTTGCAAAAGTCTTATACACAGACAACGTGGGAAGATTTTACAGGAGAGTCCCCGAAACCCGGAGGTTTCAAGAAACTAAAGAAGAGGCAGCTTTTCTCTCTGAAGATGTTATGAAAAAACTTACATTGTATTTACTTGGAATATCTACACAAAACAAAAAAACCCAAAAAAGTAAATGAAAAAAAAAAAACTTTTAAGTACTCTTTTTACGATCAAAGCTGAAAGTTGTACCGATTCACCAGTTTTACATTAACTGTTGCTGCTACTTTTGCTTGTTGTTAACAAACCGCTTGTCGACAGGGAGTCATTTCAAGTTTTTCCAGGAGGGGGGGGGGAGGCAAAGGGTAAAAACACTTCAATTTCCCTAGAAAACAACAAAAACTGCGCCCACTTATATGTTAATGCATTGATTTCTCAAAGTCAGGGGTGGGGCAATTGACCCCCCCCCCCGCTCCCCTAAATGACGGGCCTGCTTGTCGACAACGTTTTATGGTCAGTTAGGTATTCTGATGACGAAGTAGCAAATTTTTACAATCCTACATAAAAAATGGGGGTGGGGACCATTAGTTTACATGGCCTTTTAGGTTCACTTGCCCCCCAAAAAAATAACTGTTCAATATTGTATCAAAATTTGCCGAATCGTCAGAAAAAATTTGCTGAGTAAGGATATTTTCGGGGAAGTCACTGTGAGCTCCCATCGGGACGCCCTGTCCCTAATTGCAAAAATTTGAATCTGAAAAAATCCACAAATTAATTCTTGTTATTATTTTAATATTTGCTTTCTTTTTGTAGTAAAACATGACATATCACTTTACTTTTTTAATATCCTTTTCGTTGGTAGTATTTTTCTGTATCCTACTCATCATTTGAAATTAATCCTTCTTTAAACACTGACTCATAATTTTGACTAATAAATAGACATTTTTCAGAAAAAAAAAATCTTGAGCAGTGTTCCTCTTTTTTATCCAATGGCCGGTAAAAGATTGTGACAAAATTTTGCGGACAAGCGTTTTTTTTTTTCATTACTTTTCCTTTTTTTTACGCAAGAAAATTTTACTTTGTTTCCAAGAACTGTTACATAAGTTTATTGTTTATTTTTTATCTTGGTTCACTTTCAATAATATTTTAAGTAAAAATAACTATGTATTTATAGCAACTATTATACACACAAAATTAACTGAAGGGAAGACTACAGAAAATGATGAAAAAAAGCAACAAAATTAGGCGAAAACATCATTAGAAAGTTTCTTTTTGAAAAATTCTGAACAAGGAAAATTAAATTTGTATACAATTAAAGAGGACCGACCGAATTTTCCATATCTCTCTGTGGACGCGGTCTGCGTCAAGTCCTTCAAGTGATCAAAGACAAATGCATTAGTGCTACCATCTAGTGACAAAATCATACTTTAATTCTGAATAATATTTTTGTTCTCTCTCGCCCGCCCCTAATTGTTTTTCTTTCAGAGAAAGAGAGAAAGAAAAAAGCCAGAACGGATTGAAACATCTTAGAATCCGGCAGAATCATACGTAGGGGAATCTACAAGATTCGGGAAAAAAATTCTTACTAAATAGGGATGCACCGATTAATCGGCCACTTTGCCAGTTATTAATAATTGGCAAAATCATGCAGATTAATCGGCGTAAAAAATATTTTCTAATAATATTTTAAAAACTATACTTTCACTGTAAAACTATGATGAATAATTTTATGAATAGTAATAATAATAATCACAGTTGATATAAAGTTTTTAATAAATTAATATTCTTATTTTGAACAAATGTACACATAGACAATGTTGCAACATTTTTCATGCGTCAATATTTTTCTTTTTAGCACAGTGCTTTTAGATAAACTCTAATTTTCACAAACAATAAAAGTCTTGAATTAAATGGCTACTAATATTGAATATTTTCAATTAAATGCACTCCTAAATTAGAGTGCTCACCACAACCCCCCCCCCCCTTTTTTTTTTAAATTTCTGTCTAGTAACATAGTTAACAATGTCTTAATATAATATTATTGACAATAAGATGGAAATTGGTTTTAAGAAATAGGATAAAATTCTGAAATTATTTTTGAGAAATTAGGAAAATGGAAAAATAAATAAATAGTATATATTTTCTCTCATAAATAGATTACTATTTCTAAAATCACAATTGTGAACGAAAGAAAAAAGCGGTAATGGTGAAATTGTTAGTATTAAAAAAATCATAATGATCATTCATCGGCTTGGCCGATTAATCGGTCGATTATCAACAGCCGATTAATCGGTAATCGGCCAATTTGCTTATCGGTGCATCCCTATTACTAAATACATTAGCAAAAACATTGTTTTTACCAAAAAAGTTCCAATTTTTTTAAAGCAAAATAAATAAATAAATAAATAAATAAATATAAAAATAAAAAACCTGTTTTTTTACAAAGATTTAAAAATAATAAAGTATTTAATAAAATTCCTTTTTAATTAATTTGCATAAATATAATTTATATATATAATTATAAATATAAATATATATATATACATATACAAACATAAACATTTTAATTAATGTATACTGTTAATATAAATTTCACTTTTAAAATTTAAGATAAAAATATAAAATTTACATTAAAAAAAAATCTTAAAAAGATTGGGGTGCACATGTACATTCTGCTGGGCCCCATGTACCAAAGCCGACTTAATTTTCTCTAACAATACTATTGAAGCCAAAAATGAAGAAATGTAAATTTACTTTAAGAAGTAAACTTAAAAACATTGAAGAAATACTACTTTAAATACCACATGGTGACCCTGAAAGCATTCTCTTTGCTTCTTAAATATTTTTCGTAACACTAAGTCCTACACTTTGTATCAATAATGCCTTTTAACACCTGTTGCTATTGTATTAACAAATTCATAAAATAATTTTTCAGAAACAAAAGGGTAATATGCATAAAAATAAATCGCCTGCCAAACGAAATTAAAAAAAAATTAAATAGTATGCAAAATTTAGCTCTACATTGCAGTTACATATTAATTTAATTTAGAAAGGATTTTTTTTAGCTCTAATCCGTGACTTAGACCTTTCATTTCAAAATTTTCCGAAGGCGTGGGAGGAGGGGGGCTAAGGGTACGTGCACAGTCGATACATACAGTGCGTCCCAAAAGTTTATAGACAACTAGGTTTTTGAAACCACAAGCGAATTAAACGAGTAAACGAGACAAAATTATTTATGCAAATATTTAATGACTTCAAAAAATTATTAAAACACTTAAGCAGCTCTTACTGATCATAGATTTAATTTTAAAAAATATAAACGAAAAAATGCTGTCCCAAAAGTATACAAATAATCGTTATTAAAAGCTGATTTAAGTATTGGTATTCAAAGTTTGCATATTTCAAGGTCATTTACTTGTGATGCACAAGTTTTCTGATATAAAAACAAACACGTGTTTCCGTTTCTAAAGATTGGTCAAGATGCCTCACAATGTGCAGTTTTCTAAAACGGAAATTTTGAAAATCTATCGATTGAAAGCTCATGGATGGAAAGTAGTGGACATTGCACGTAAATTTGGACGCAGTAGGGCTGGTATTTATCAAATCTTGTTAAACGATAATAGTTTTGAAGCAAAATTTTGTTCTGGACGACCAAAGAAAACAACTAAGCGGCAAGACAGAGAGATTTTGAAATCAGTTTCGACCCAGAACCTGTCAACACGGTCCGTTTGTAAAGCAGTAAGCTTTCCAGTGTCAAAAGCAACAGTACATCGACGGCTGCTGGCAAGTGCATTTCTTGAATATCGCAAATTTTGTCGTTCGCCCAGGTTAACAAATCGGCATAAAAACGCTCGTGTTCAGTGGGTTCGTAATCATATGAATTGGACAAATGAATGGTTAAGTGTTATTTTTAGTGATGAAAAAAAGTTCAATTTAAATGGCCCGGATGGTTGGGCACATTACTGGCACGATATTCACAAGGAACCCCGAACCTTTTTCAGCAGGCAACAAGGAGGAGGTTCACTAATGGTGTGGGAAGCATTTTCTTTCAATGGAACAACCGCTATTGCTTTTTTGAAAGGTCGCCAATGCTCCGAAGACTATTATAGAACTCTTAATATAGAATTATTGCCATTTGGAAAGTTGCTAGGTGGGGACGAATGGTTATTCCAGCAAGACAATTGTTCCATTCACACTTCTAATTCAACAATGCAATGGTTTAGTTTAGACAAAACCAAGTAACTGTTGTGGAATGGCCAGCCCTGAGTCCTGACCTAAACCCAATAGAAAACCTATGGGGAATACTCGCGAGAGATGTATATGCTAATGGAAGACAGTTTACAACAGTTCAAGATCTTAGGCTGCAAATTGAACCTAGTTGGTTTTCATTAAAGTCAGAAGTACTTCAAAATCTTGTTTTAAGTATGCCTGATCGCGTTTTTGAAGTTATTAGAAAAAACGGCTTAAAAATTTGAATGTTAAAATTAATATAATGAGCTGCCTGTAAATTTTTGGGACAGTAAAATTTGAGTTTTAATTATTATCACAAAATCTGTGATTATATAATTAAATTTATATTTAGTATTAGTATTGAATTGATATTTTTCATGATTCTAAGTTGTGTGGAAATCGTTGTTTCTTTTTTTTTCCGTAAAACTTGGAAACCTTGTTGTCTCTAAACTTTTGGGACGCACTGTATGAAGATAAAAATCCTTGATTTTGTGACAAAAACCCTTGATTTTGTGACTACTTTACTTCGCCAAGACCTGCATTTTACAAATAACAACTCGTGTACCTATAAACTATTCTTCTTATTATAATTATTATTATTTTTATCTTAGTCAACAGATATTTTCTCTTTTGTTGGAAAAAATAAATAAAAGGTATAATGATCCTTATTTCAGTCCAAAAAAAAAAAAAAAAGGATGACGTACAGAATGAATTAGAAATTTCATTTAGTAAATTTTTTCCCTTTTTTTTTTGGAATGCGATCTCACGAAATAATAATTTATTTATTCCTACATCTTTATGTTGGTAATTTAATTTCTTGCATAGCTTTAAACAGTAACTTTAAGAGGTTTAAAGAATCAATTAGACTTCCTGGTAGCTAATCACTAACTACTTTACACAGAAAGCTGCAAAATATTTTTAAGTGTTATTCAACAAAAACTTTAATTTTTGTTGGATAAAATTAAGGTATAACGGGCCTAATTTCAGCCTACTAATAGGAATGACATGCAATGCATTAAGAATTATATTTAGCTTTTTGAATGCGATCTCAGGAAATAATACTTCGTTTATTCATGTATCTTAATGTTGGTAATATAGTATTTTATACAGCTTTAAACAGTTGCTTTAAGACGGTTAAAGAAACAATTGGACTTCTTGGTAGCTGATTAATATCTTCTTTATGTAGAAAGCTGCGAAGTATTCAGCTGTTCCATCTGAACAATAACGTACAAATGCTCTCTAATCCTTCATTTGGCTTGTTTGAAAGAAAGTACTTAGAAGTCAAATTAAGTGGGGAAGGGAAGTTA
This sequence comes from Uloborus plumipes, assembly GCA_038373865.1. Classification (NCBI taxonomy): domain Eukaryota; kingdom Metazoa; phylum Arthropoda; class Arachnida; order Araneae; family Uloboridae; genus Uloborus; species Uloborus plumipes. Next base: position 118,312 of record JAXGGA010000549.1, read on the forward strand.
CGACATTTATGATCGTATTTATTCATTTTAGTTTCGACAACATGGTAAATTCCTTCATCTATAAAAGGAAAGAAAAATAGTTCCTTCTATCGTGATCAGTTTCAAATTATAAAAAAACAGGAATAGCAGAGGGATAAATTTTGACAAAATTATGTAGCCTTTTTTTAAACTCTAAGCATTGTTGAGACAGTTAAAGATGTTCAAAACTAACTGACTCTAAAAGGAGAAATGAATGTAAATTTTAACCATTCCATTGTACAAAATACTGAGTTTTGATCTGGATTATTGAGTGGCTTTTTTTTTTCTTTTCTTTTCTTGTTTTCTTTCTTTTTCTTTTTTACGTGGTAAGGCATTTGGTGCTATCAAAGAATGAACTTAAGATCGGTAAAAAAGTTGGCACTAAAGGGCGATTAATTATTTATGCCAGTAATAATGAAATTACCATGGTAGTTGGCAAAGGACATGTCTAGCTTAATATGAAAGGGAGGCTGGTCTCTCCCGATTTTTGAGTCACAGTAATTATGCATTTGTATATGTATTCTGTTGTGATGCCTAAAAAATGTTTCGAGTGTGAACCTTTGTCTACCACTCCCCCCCCCCCTGGAAAAGGCTGGAAAGACGGGCCTTGGGGAGGCAAATGACACTTTTTCAAAAGAACACTTTTGGGAGACAATTTGGAAGGGAGATGTTTTGGGAGCTATATTACCTCGCGTTACCTTCATAGTGCTATTCAGCGAGCTTCCGAAGAAGAAATATACACTTCCAAAATCAGCCACTAAGTTATTAGAGCCGAATTCATCCACAAATTTATAAATTGAAGCAACCACCAATTAATTAATTTTTGAAAAGTTCTTTATTTTTTCATCAGGTTTTATTTAAAATACTAGCTGTACCCGCCCGGCGTTGCCCGTGCATTTAGAAAATGCAGATAAGTGAATAGCGCAGGAATAGTAGTGTGTATAGCAACAAATCACAATAGTAGCAATTTCTAAAGTAGACAAAAAATAGCTTACTTATTGTAAGTATGTATGTATGGTAGAATGTGTATATTGTATGTATGTAAGAATGTTGTATATGCGTGAAATAAGCATGGAGCGCTGTGAACGATGAGGGAATATAAAAATAACAAAAGGCAAACATTATTTTTAAGTTATTATAATTTATTCCTTAAAATTATATATCATTAAACAATTACGACAGTAACACTATTAAACAATATCAATCTCTTAATGCTATAGCGTGAACAATATTTTTTGTTAGTCCATCTTTAGCTAACACAAACAAACTGGATGGTTTACCCACTCGAGAGCATGCCACGTATAATTGTCCGTGTGAAAAACATGGTGTTCTCAAATCTAAGCCACAAACAGACATCGTTTGACCTTGGGATTTGTTGATAGTCATTGCAAATGCCAATCTAATCGGAAACTGAATACGTTTGAATTGAATTGGCACATCTGTAGGTATAATAGGAATCCGTGGTATGAGTATATTTTCACCTCTGAACTTGCCATTTAAAATCCTGGCTTCGATCACGTTTTTCATTAATTTTTGAATGACTAATCGCGTACCGTTGCACAGCCGGGGCGGGTTCAAATTACGAAGCAAGATAATTGGAGATCCAACCTTTATTTTTTAAAAATTTGTGTCACTTTAATGGTCGTTCATACCCCCCCCCCTCTCGCAGTGAAAAAAAAACATTACACAGCAGATTTTGCCTAATAACTCAACACTCATGGTGTTTGATACGTTTTATTTGTTTGTAATGATGTTTTTTGGTCACAACCAATATGAAAATCACAAAAAATAGTTACTTTAATTTTTAACATATATTTATCTTCTTCAGAATTTTTGACTTTTAATTTTACCTTGAATTTGACGTAAATGCAAGGTATAAAATACAGAATTTTATAAAGGTACAAAAATTAACATAATATAATTGATAGTGTATATAATTTTTGAAAAAATAATATAAGTGCCGCAAATCAAAAACCATTTATTGCCACAATCGATTCAAAGCCCCCAAAAATGGCGCAAACGTCCATAAGAAAATTCTACAGCATCGAAGGACCCCATTGCCAATTTTAACAAAGATCCGACCAAAACTGTCATTTTGTACTATAAAAAAATATGGGGTAGATCCCCATGAGGGGATGTACCTGCATAAGGACATTACAATCATTAAAATCATTCAAAAAAAAACCATGCAGCTGTTCGAAAAAATCCTTGCGGGCCTGGATTCGATCTCATTCCATCAGGAACTTCAACCTGACGCGCAGAACCACTTGACCGTCGGGTCGCTCTTTGACGTAAGGATTTACGATAACACATATTGTATTGGAGAGCAGCGATCTCGAGAAGAAGTTTTATAAATAATTTTTAAAAATTTTTCTAATTCAAAAATCGAAAATCGGGCTTCGAGGTCTGGTGGCCAGCCCCTTTGTGCTTCCGTGTAAAAAATTCCAGGTCCCTGCGTGCGATAGATTTGGCTGGAGAGCTCGGTCAGACAAATGTACAGACAGGCAGACAGACAGACATATTACACTTGCTTTTATTATTATAGAAGATAATTCTTTAAACTTTGGAAGGGCGAGGGCAACTGCTCTCCCACGCCTCCTCTGAAGAGCACAAGGCAGTTGGTAATGTTTGTTGTCGTGAAGTGATATCACTTTAGACGTAGTGCGCAGAAAAAACATTAAACTTTTCTATTGCGCACGAATTGTAAAATAAATAAATAAATAAAAATTAATACGTATCGCGCGTCACGTATAAACAAACACACGAATAAAAAATTCTTATTTTATCAATATAAGATGTGGACATTGGACAGTGTACTGATACAGTAGCGGATTTCAGGGGACGGGGGGGGGGGGGGCAGGAAGCTCTGGTCCCTCCCAAGGAGACAAAATAATTCAACTTTTCCGTTAACTATTTGTTAATTTATTTCTTCAATAATCAGTAAAAGAGTCAGTAATAAGTTCTGAGTAAAAATTTTAAAGCTTTTTTTTTTTTTTTTTTTTTTTACATAAACACCTACTCGAGACATATTTGAATAAATTCACTTTGATTTGATATTGCAGTAGGTAGTCAGTGTAAAAGAATATAAAAAAAACGTGTTTCGAGTTCAGAGCTAATGTAATGTCACGATTTGTTCATAAGTTCTTTTTTAATAGAAAAAAAGTCATTATCCTGATTTAATAAACTCCTGCTTCAATGATTATGACAGTTTCTAATAAGTAATACCATGCATTATTTTACCATATTTTGGTAAAATTATAGGTTTAGTAGTTAATTGACTTAAAATGTTAAAGAAGATATTTTACCTCTACATTCGAAGTTAAATTGACGTTGACGTAACATTACTTTGAAGTAGATTATTTGACTTTAATGGCTTTTTAAAAACATTTTAAAGGAACATCATGAGAACTTTTTTAATAAAAAATTATATGGAGAGGGGAGGGGGAGGGGCACTTTTTACTATTTACGGCCCCTCCCATAAACTATTTCTGCACCCGCCCCTGGATATAAACAGATAAGTACCTCCTTTAAGAATGACAACATAGAAAATTGCTAGGTGGAATTGTGTACCAGCACCATTAAGCTAGTGATTAGCCCCCAACAGCAAAATTATTTTCAGCAATTTGCGACGTAGATTAAAAACCAAATAATGGTCTACAAGATTAACCAACATTTGATTAATCATAAAATCAAAATCGGCACCGAAAAATTAAAAAAAATATATAATACAAGTACATGCTACCTGTGGGTTATATCTTAAAAAGTACGATACAAATCTTCATTAACTAAAACCCAAGATTTTTTTCCGTCAAAAATCTTAGTTCTTTTCCTCAGAAACAACATTTTTCAGACTTTCTGAGTCTACTACCGGGTCAGCACTAACAACAAAGGTGGATTTTTAACCTCAAGTATGAAAGATTCAGGTATTTTTCACTTTCTAAACAGATCCTCAGCCAAAATGTGAATTGCATGTTCTAAAATTCTTTCCAGCGTGAAACACATCACGCAATATTTTTGGGATTGATATGCCAGACAAACTCTCTTATACTTGTCACTTTTTGACGTGTGTGCTATCTCCCAAATCGCTTGTCTTTCCGCTACGAAGAACAAATGCATTCCTTGCAGTGTGAGAGAACTGTCTTTTCAGGCAGGCTTGTTGGAAGGTGAGTGACAATCTTTTTTTTTTTTTTTTAAACCTATGTCCTTAAAATAATGCACCTTCATTTTGAAGTTTTATTTAAAACACAAACATGTCGCACCAAAATTTATTCAATTCGTTCCGTTACAGAAGTTACAGTTTATCAAAAGTATATATACTTTTTCAGCTTCGATACTTCTTTTCAATTTTCTGCATATTAGACAGAATTGAAAATATTACGTACAAATAATCCTAAATATAGTTTAAAAAAACTAAAAAAATACGCTTTTAGAGTAAATCAAATTAAAAAGAAGATTTTCAAAACTGTTGAATATTCGCAAAGTTTACATGCACTTAGTGTAATAAATACATCAACGTGCAATGTAGTTTAGCCTTTAGTATTAATAATAGTATTAAGTATATTACTTTGTTTGTAGAGAACGTGAATTTTATCTTTCATTCAGAGTTACATACATACAAACAAACAAATTCACATGTGAAACTAATAAGAGCGTATTAAAATAGTTTGTGAAGACTATAAAGGGCTTCTACAGCTCTTTATTCAGAAATTATGTTTTGGATATATCTGTTTACTTATCTATTTCCATCATTCATATTGAATCTGTATGAATGATTAATTTCTCAATTTTCTGAATGTTTGGCACAGTGCCTATATCTTTTATTCAAGTATTTGTTCTTTAATGCTACTTTTTACTTGAGATACCCGAAAGAAGTAAAATTTAAATCAAACAGATTTTTTTAAAATTAAAATATTCATTTTTAATTAAAATATTCATGTTTTAGAAAAATGTAGGTGCATTGTCGTACAGTACCCAACACACATGTTTTGACTGAATAAAATAAATATTTACATTATCATGCAACTACAATAGAGGTAAAGGTTTTTATGTAATAAATTATAGTATGACATTCTACTATAATAATGATAAAAAAATCTATTGGTTCTTAACATCTCTTCCCATGAGAGATGTAAGTAGATATGTATGCATGCATGCGCATATTTTACCAGTTTGTAAAATTTAATATTTCATTCGGTAAAGTAAAAATTTCCATCCCCCATAAATTTTAAGTTCGTCTCACCCCCGAAGCTGCTATATCTATCAAAAGAGCAATGAATATTTTTTTTCTACTTGATTTCTGCTTTAATGTAGCGCTGTCCTATTCTTCTCGACTATTCCCTATTGTTTGTAAGTAACAGCAATATCCTGAATCATATTTAGCTATTGGGAATAACTAATTGTAGGGATTTTTTACATGGCAGGACATATTCAAGAAAAGTTTCGGAACCACTGGTGCAAACAATAAAATACAGTTGAAAGGAAAAAGACAGATATATGATATTAAATGAATATTTACGAGAAATATATTATTTTTCTTTTTAAATACCGTGTACATGAAATTATTGAGGTATTAGTTCTTTAAACAAATTTGAAGAAATATAACTGCACACTTTTCGTTTTATTAATCTTTATTTCTGACAGTAAATTTAATTTTTATCACAACAAATACAAAAGAAATAGTTTCTAAGTGCAAATGCTTTGAAGGGGACTGTCTTGCAATTTCATTAACATTTTTTAACTTAACTTATTAAGTAGTTTTAATGGATATAGAGTTGGGTTTAGTTTTTCATAAATCGGTTCTAATCAATAAAATTTTAAATCAGTTAAAATATTCTTACTTTTTATAGTAATCAGTCTTGAAATGTGAATGTTATGTGAATTCATCTTTGAAGCACAATCTTTAGAAAAAGCTTTCTTTTCTGGAACATTTCTAAACACATGATTTCATCCGACAGATTTGCTAAAAAAGGAACATTCCTAACACACGCATTGATTTATTTTTCAAACATTAAATAGCACCAATTTTTAATTCAACAATATTGACTCTTGTAACAGTAATCAAATATTTCTCAATATTTTGGTTACTTCCATCAAAATGTTTAAGATATAATCAATTAGAGCTATTTCGGAGCAATACGTTAAAGGCGATATGTCGACAACTGGAGCAAGTCTGTTCAAATTTGCACACAGCTGGTTCAAATCGAAAGCCATGCCTCCTCTAATGTAGGAGATTGCTGATGCTGATATGGAAACGATCTGCCGCGCGAATACAACTGTAGGATCTTCTAATTCATAATCAGTAGCAGTTTCTGGTGGTGATTCAGTGTAATCTTCGTACTCACTGTCGTAATCTTCTGTATTCTCATGTCCCTGTTCCGTTGGGGACTGAAAACTTGGTTGCAATTCAACAGATGAAGATGTCTTGTTTTGTTGGAAAACATCAGATGCGATTCGTTTAGTATCCGTTGACTGATTTTTTGCTCTGGGAGTTTCAGCAACTTCACTTGAAAAAGTCTTTTCTAGGTTTTTTGAGTTATCAGTTTCGTCTTTTCGCGGATTACTTTTTTCTGGAGCAGCAACTTCCGTTTTGTGATTTTGATCTGATTTTTCTTCTTCGGGAAAGTCGTAGTCATTTGGTTCAACTGCGGTTTCATCTTTAGAGTTATAGTCTACAGGTCCATTTGAACTTTCTAGTTGTGGTGGCATGTCTGTGAAAAGGAAATCCGGATTTTGAGTAGAACCACTCATGACATCAAATGTTGTTGTTGGAAACATATCTTCAACAGGGAAGTTGCCTATCTTTAAGCTAAAATTTTGCATGGACTTATCGGGATTTTCATTTATTGGCATCACTGTAGACCAAGAATTAACAGCACTTTCAGTTTTCACTGGCAGACCCTCGAATTCTTTTTGCTGATTTTCAGATATTGCCGATTCGGTTTTCGAGATTGCTGAGGAACTCTCAAGTTGAGTCTCAACAGCTGATGTATCTTCGACTTTTGGAGAAGAATTATCTAAGGGCACTAATGCAGCTTCTGTCATATTCATAGCTTGACTGCTTATGAATTCAGCGCCAATGTCTTCTGAACTCGAAGGGATTTTTGAACGTGGTTCTTCGAGAAGTACAGGAGCCGGTATAATCCGAGGTGCTTGCATTTCAAGTTTGGTTGGCATGATACTGGATGCATCTTGACTGCTTATAACCTCAAGCATTGATTTTGACAGCTGCTCAGGATTTATTACTCCCATCAAATTTTGAGATACTAGTGTATTTATCAATGCCCTGGAGAATGCCTCAGCATATGTAGGGTAAGCTGAACCATCTGGTATGCTTTGGAATTGATTTTTGATTTCCATTGTCGCTTTATTTATTGTATCAATACCGTAAGGAGAAAGAGCGTTTCTTGCCATCAGCAAGCACTGAGATAAAATAAATACTTTGTCTAAGACTGGACTGAATAATTCCTCTCCACTTGCTGAGTCTGCTGCAGTATCTGCCACAGCAGAAGCAGCAATTTCTTCCAGCGAAGAAGTATTCTTTTGAGTATTTGATTCCTGTACCATAAAAGACGCCTGGTCGTTAGTTGGAAGATTAATTATTGCCAGGGGTGGATTATTAGGTTGTCCTTGCATAGGTTTTGCAATAAATTCTTCAGATGTAGGTGCCTGCTGAACTTGTGCTTGTACACCCTGAGAGTTAACATTTGAAAAGCCAGTATTACCAAAACGGGCTTGAAGATCCGAAATTATTGTATTTCCAATGCGACTGGCATGAGCAGAAAGAGGTATTCCATAATGATTTAGAACTTCAGAAATAGATCTACTAATTACAACAGCGAAATCCCTGGTGTTCCAATTCTGCGATCGCATCAACATTGCATTTGCAGCAAAGTTTGAAGCATCAGTTATAACTCTTGGATTGAAACCAGTCATAGATTTCTCGACGATCGCTCTACCTATGTTGATGGCATCATTATTTGATATTCCAGGCTGAAACACATTGCTGAATACGGGTGAGTTTAGTAAAACATTGGCAATAAGGTCTTCGGGAATAGAACTAGGCTGCTGTGGCTCGTCGCTTGAGTAGGAGAAAGATGTAGCATCTGCTTGAGGTCTCGCTATCGGTCCGGCGAAAGATGAGGCAGCTGTTTGAGGTCTCACTATAGGTCCGACGAAAGATGTGGCACCTGTTTGAGGTGTCATTATAGGTCCGCCGAAAGATGGGACACCCGTTTGAGGTCTTACTACAGGTCCGGCGAAAGATGTGGCACCTGTTTGAGGTCTTACTACAGGTCCGGCGAAAGATGTAGTACCTGTTTGAGGTCTTACTATAGGTCCCACAAAAGCTTGCTGGGGAATGAAAGTCTGCGCGACTTGAGAGGATGAAGAAGAGAAAGCGCCATGCGAATTTGAAGGTGCTCTTTGAGTCGTGCTGAAAACGGGTCGTAGTGCAAAGAATATTCTGGTAATTTCTTGGAAGAAGTTAGTGTCGATTTGGCCAATCACTGAAAGTGAGCAGTTTTCCGCTGAGATCAGAAGCTCTCTTTTTCTCGATTGGCTTGGAGCAAATTCCTCAGAAAGTGCAATTTCACAGAGGGAAGTGATAAAAGCTTTGAGCAAAGCTTTGTTTAGTAGCTGTCCGTTTTCAGTATTCGTCACTCTGCGTAATCCATTGTACAAAACGGCAGCCATCGCACTTAGTTCATCTTTGTCTTCTGCTGAAAAAAGAGGCGATTGGCTCATCTTCTCGACCATACATTGGCCAAACTTGAAAGTAACTGCTGGGGATGAACCCAATGCACCATGACTTCTACCAATGAGTAGAGCCAAAACAAATGCGGTCAGAAATACACCTTGATTTCGCCAATCCATACCAAATCGGCTAATTATCTTAATCCCTCTTAATGCATCAAATACGCCCGTGGCACTAAATTTCGTGACAAGCGGCTTTGACACCTGCGCTGAAATGATTGTGAATATATTCTCACGCTTCTCCTCCCTTTAACACGAAGATCTTGATGATGACGTAATGCACAGAAGGCTACTAATTAAACAAATCGGGGTTGTAAAACTTATAAAACGACATCGGCTCCTGTTTTTGCATCTCGTTGTCATTCACAAAATGACTCATGTTTTAGTGCTCGAGAAAGTGTCTGGAACTTGTTTAAAACTCCAATTTTAGAAGAAAATGATTGATGCACCTTTGTAAAAATAATCAAAATGGTCGCAGTCCAAAAGAATCACATTGAATGTTTAACCGTTGTATGTATGCCTGGTCACACAGACTCAAATCATAAAATTCATGAGGGTGTTGCATATTTGAATGTATTAATGCGCTTTTCATATTAGGTAGGTACATTTTTTGTCAAATTTATCTTTTTTTCGTCTTCCTTGCTCTTTAACAATACGCAAAAGAAATAGTCGTAAATTCTGCTGAAATGTTGAGTAGTCTAAAGGTCTTGAATTTGTCATAAAGTAATCATTTTTATCAGAATAGGAAGAAAAAAAATATACGTTACTTTGCTGTCTACGTTATTCGTATTCGAGGACAATTTTTTACGCCTTTCTTTTTTCACACACAAAACGTATTATGTGTATTCTTGAGGTTGAAAATAATTATTTAATTATTAAGGACATAACCTTTTCAGTTTATTATATATGTTTCTATTTATTGAAGCGGTTCAAGCATAAAAGTTGCTAAAATGCTCCAATTTTATAGTTGACTATAATGAATCTTTGCAAATTGTGTCATTTTATTAGAAAAGAGTTTAAATATTTCATTTTTTGAGAAACTGAGCAAATGAGTGCAAATGCAGCACAAATATTTGCTGTGAAAGGGAATCATTTTCACTAAATTTAATTTTTTAGCGAACTTCCTAATTAAAATTCAAAAAGTGAAAAAATACATGAAAGAAGGATTAGTGTATTTTAAAAGTATTGTGAAGAGCAAAAACAAAAGTCAAAAATTGAGAAAACAATTAAATAAATAGCTGAAAAAAAATTGAAAGAAGAGTATATTGAGATGGACAAATGTGTATATCTGCCGGCCATCTCATAAATTTTTGGAAAATAGTCGAATATGACCAAACCTCTTTTTTTCCCGAAAGATCTTGGATCCGAAACTTTATTTCCATATTTCATTTTTTGATTTGAACAAATTTCATTCGTTTTGAGCAGTTCAAAAGAAATTTAATTTCAGCGCCAACGGAGAAATTTAAGGGAAATATAAATCGATCCCAAATAAAAAGGCGGATTTTTGACGAACAAACGATCTCTGAACAAAAAATATGTATTTGAATAGGCAATTTTCAGGTATTTTTTTGAACAGAATTAGTGTATCAAGTCTTTCAAGCACAGAAATATTTGACAAAAAATTACTTTACCTGTACAATGCTTTTTTTCAAAGGGAAAATAAAACAGCTTTTGGTTATTAATGTAATATTAGACACACGTTTTAAATTATTTTATTGAAATTTGTGGGATTTTTTTTAAAATTTTGGTTTAAAAAATAACCCACCAAGTAACTGGAATCATAGAAAATGTGAGATATATTATTTTGAACCACAACCCTTGAAAGAGTAAAAGCTTAAATTTTACCAAAGAAACCAATTCTAAAATTTACTTTATAGTACTAACAATTGCACTGCCGTGGGCAGGTAAACGGCAGTATCTGCAAAAATGAGTTTTCGAGATAATTGAAGAAACGCGTTTTTGATTTCCCACAAAGATCAATAAAACATTGAACTTCGAACATAGGCGATACTATATGTTTATACCGATATATTTTTTGGGTAATCGATTGAATTTTGATTTTGCAAGCGCATAGAGAGGTAAAGCAGATACTGCCGTTTACCTGCTCTTTTCACTCTAATTGTCATGCGGAATTGACTGGCAGTCGGCAGTAACTGCAGAGTATGCTACTAAATGTCCAGTATTTACATATTCGACAGCATGCGGAGTAGATATGTTATTACGAAATACACTGAAGTGACAAAAGTCATGGGATACCTCTTAATATCGTGTCGGCCCTCCTTTTGCCCGGCGAAGTGCAACAACTCGACGTGGCATGGACTCAACAAGTCGTTGGAAGTCTTCTCCAGGAATATTGAGCCATGCTGTCTCGATAGACGTCTATAATTGTGAAAGCGTTGATGGGGCAGGATTTTGGGCACGAACAGACCTCTCGATGGTGTCCCATAAATGCTCAATGGGATTCATGTCGGGCGATCTAGGTGGCCAAATCATTCGTTGGAATTGTCCAGAATTTTCTTCAAACCAATTGCGAACAGTTGTGGCCCGGTGACATGGCGCATTGTCATCCATAAAAATCCCATCGTTGTTTGGGTACATGAAGTCCATGAATGGCTGCAAGTGATCTCCAAGTAGCTGCACATAAGCATTTCCAGTCAATGTTCGGTCCAGTCGCACTAGAGGACCAAGTCCATGCCATGAAAAAACAGCCCACACCATTACGGAGCCACCACCAGCTTGAACAGTGCCTTGCTGACAGTTTGGGTCCATGGCTTCGTGGGGTCTGCGCCACACTCGAACCCTACCATCGGCTCTTACCAGCTGAAATCGTGACTCATCGGACCAGGCCACGGTTTTCCATTCATCTAGGGACCAACCGATATGCTCACGTGCCCACGAGAGTCGCTGCAAGCGATGTCGTTCTGTCAGTAAAGGCACTCGAGTCGGTCTTCTGCTGGAATAGCCCAAGAAATCCAAATTTCTCCGCACAGTTCTAGCAGACACGTCCATTGTACGTCCCACATTGATTTCTACGGTGATTTGACGCAGTGTTGCTTGTCTGTTAGAATTTACGACTCTTTGCAGACGTCGCCGGTCTCGATCTTTAAGTGCAGGCGGTCGACCACTGCGCTGTCCATGGTGGGATGTTATGCCTGAAATTTCATACTCTCGGCACACTCTTGACACAGTGGATCTGGGAATGTTGAATTCTCTAACGATTTCCGAAATGGCATGACCCATGCGTCTAGCTCCAACTAACATTCCGCGTTCAAAGTCTGTTAATTCACGTCGTGCGGTCATCATCACGTTAAAACCTCTTCACATGAATAACTTGAACAGAAATGAAAGCTCTGTAAAAGCACTGCGCATTTATACCTGTTCTATGCGATGCTACTGCCATCTGAAAATTTGCATATTGCTATCCCATGACTTTTGTCACTTCAGTGTATATTATTGCATTGTGAATGATATGTTTTATTTAAAAATATACATAAATACCGTGTATCCACTTGATATAGATTTAATCTAAACGAACGCAAAATATAATTAAAAAATATAATGAACTGTATTGTATTATGGAAAATATGAAGCAAAACTTGATGATTCTTCAGTCATTTTTACTGCATTTTTCTTAGTAAAGGAAGTATTCTGATCACAAAGAAAATTTCACTCAAAATTCGGTCTAAATTTTAATTTTGCTCACCCCCGAATGAATGTTGAGTAGTTTTTTCGACCTATCAGCACTTGCATATGTACCTACTAACATATAAACAGCCGAAATATCCTTTTCGACCATGCCCCAGTTAATTACGACGAGTTTTCTCGTGACGTCTGTATGTACGTATGCATGTGCGTATGTATGTATGTATGTTTGTGCGTACGTATATATGTATGTATGTCGCATAACTCAAAAACTATATGCCGTAGAAGCTTCTAGTTTGGTATGTAGGCTCTGAGGGTGGTCGTTGTGCACCTCCCTTGTGGTTGCATTCGAATGTTCCCAAGGGGGTCTTTTACCCTTTGTGGGGTAAATCAATGTTAATTTCAATGCAGATTGAGTGATATGATTTGGTGCAACCACTTGGCGATATATCGCCAAACTTTTGGTCGCCAAGTGTTTGCCGCCAAGTTGGCGACAAATTTGGCGAAAAAATGATTTTTTTTTTAATTTGGATTCAATTTGGCGCTATTGGGCACATTTTGCGAAAAATTCACTGAATCATGTTAAAATCGGCGATATTTAGAAAATAAATCATTGTAAAACATTATTTTGCATTGATTCGTGACAAACTAGGGGTGTAAATGTTTGAATTGTTATCTTGCTCACTCTAATGCACTATTTTAACACTTGAGGCATTTATTATGGAATTTAAACGTAAAAGGAAGTAGTGTGGCGTGCACACCAGATGTTTTAAAATTACTACAAATCAGTTAATGCTTTGTACTTTGCATCAAAACAAGAAATCACTTTGAGAAAAAGAGCGCTTGAAATGCTTGTTGTGCTGACGATTTTTTTCATAGTACTATTAAAAATGCAACAGCTAGGGATTAAACTGCAAAAACTATCGTCTGTTAGTATGAAAGCAACTGTAATTAAAAGAAAACAAAACAATGTAAATAAAATCATTTCATTGCTGCATTTTTGTTTGTCGTCTGCCAAGTTTGGCTTGTGTATCTTTGAAATCGTGAAAAATATTGTCTGCTAGTGGAGAGAAACTTTATTTGAAAGAAAAAAATCTGGTATGGACCCCACACTACTTCCTTTTACGTGTAAATTTTTTTAGTAGATGCCTTAAGTGTTAAAATAATGCTTGGAATGAGCAAGATGACAATTCAAACATTTACGCCCCAAATGTACCACGAAACAAAGCAAAAAATGATTTACAACAATTCATTTTCTAAATATCGCCGATTTTAGCATCATTCAGTGGATTTTTCGCAAAATACCGCCAATAGCGCTAAATTGAACCCAAACTCATAAAATAATTTTTTCGCCAAATTTGTCGCCAATTTGGCGATATGTCACCAAGTTGGCGACAAGCACTTGGCGACTAAAAGCTTGGCGATATATCGCCAAGTGGTAACGCCAATTTATATCACTTAAGTCTGCTTTGATATTAACACTGATTCACCCCCAAAAGGAATAAAACACCCCCTTGGGAACATTCAAGTGCAACCAATGACCTCCCGTGACCTCCCATTAGGGCAACCCTACTTTCGCTTAGTTTAAGTACAAAGGAAAACGGTTTTTGCGGCTTGATGCAAGTTTAGCACAGCGATTCATATTATGTTCATTCTGCAGACATGCAGATACTGCCGTTTACCTGCCCACAGCAACGAAAAATGCAGTTACTGCTAATTACCATTGGTTAAAAAACAGTTTTTTTTCATCGGAAACCAAAAAAAGATGCTTGTCCCATAAAACTAATGTAACATAGATTTCAAAAATGCAAAAAAATGAAAATCGAAAAATTTGCAGTTACTGCCCTTTACCTACCCACGGCAGTGCAGTGGCGTATATATGTTTTTATTTTGGAGGGGGGCCATATAACCAAGCTTAGCTCTCATTTCTAAAAACACATTTTAGAACTGAAGACGATAGAAAAGTGGGAGAGATAGACTACGGGAAATTGTTTGAATTTTAAATCACTAAAATGCCATTTGAGAAAATGTTTGATCAAGGCAATGGAGAAAAAGCGGGCAGGAACTCTCTTCTGAAAATTTTTGGATATTCAAGTTTTTAAACTGCAATCAAATTTCACGTTCTAAAAGAGAAATTTTGAAATCTCTTTGGAGTCTTCAAGGGGGTCACGAGCATTTGAGCAATCCTTGAATTCTTGCTTGGGCATCGCTCTTGAATTAGTCCAGTCAAATTAGGCGAAATTAGGCAAGAATCTCGGAATGTGAGATAACAAGCTATAAACTCGTATAAACTTGCATTTTGACATCCTAAACGGTGCCTCAAAACCTACATACGGTAGGGTGTGTGCGTCTATTAAAATCCAAGGTCAAAAGGTCACAAAAATCGATTTTTTTGCACATTTTCGCAAATATATCGTTTCCTATGGGTTTTTTACTATTTGTATATATTATAAATATTGTAGAGGATTAAATTCCCTACAACTTTTGTATTGAAAATTTTTTTATACGTTGAATCGTTTTCGAGATACAGGGCTGAGAGCGTGCGGTTAGAGCATCATTCAAGGTCAACCGGTCACTAAATACGATATATAAAGTTTATTAATTGTTGATAAATACATAATTATTAATAATTTTTATTTCATATTAACTATTACATTGTATTTAATAATTATTTTACTTACGTATCTATTTTTTACTATCCAAGTTGGTGAGCTACCGCACTTGGTGGTGGAATATTTAATAGCTGCACAGGTTTATTTAATTTTGTTGACTTGACGTTTTGTGCATAACGAAGATGATCGATACCGTCCACAGATTTTGGAGCATTATACAGCTTTCTAACAAGCTTTGAATTCCATTCTCAAATAATCTTTGAATCAAACAGTTTTTTTCTTCGAATGCTGCTGCGTGCTGCAAATTAATCCAAATTTGTCAGTTTTTCAAATGCTTTTTCCTTTTTTAAAAAACGCAGGGGTCGTATCACAGCCACTTAATGCGTGTAGAAACATTTTTTTTTTTTAACGACGATACTTATTAAAACTTTAGGGAAAACGTGATGCAGAAGAAACCCGCTATCAATAACGAAGGTCACATTGTTTTCATTGAGAACAAAGTCTGTTAGCGTCATATTGTCACACAATGACGATTTTATTTTAAATAAATATTTAAAGTATTTACAAAAGCATTACAGTCCAAAAAATATTGTTGCATTTGACGGATATTCAGACTACAGCAATGAAGCAGCTGAGAAGAACTGCTGCAATGTCAAAAATATATGTTTCGACGTGACAGTGTACAGGGATGAAAACAGATCAAAGTCAAAAAAGAGGAAAAATTGCGCAACTTAAAATTCTGATAGATTTTTCCCCCATTATTCTGCGAAATTAGTCATGCAAGATTTTCTCTTAATTTGCGCCCTGAAATCGAAAGTAAATATTTTTAAAAGTTCTTAATTGCTCATTCACTATTTATTTTTAAGTCATTCACAACAATGTAAAAAAGGGGGAGGCGTGCAATTTTTGATGAATTAGACAAGTGTATCTGAAGAAACAAATTCTCAAATTAGTATTGCATAGTCTTAAGCTATTTTGATAAATTTTGACATCAAAATAATTTTCCCAATTTTTTGACAAAGATCTTGAATATTTTAGCTGAACTTTCTTAATTTCTATCTCCTGCAAATCAAACTGATGTTTTTGGCAGCATGCCAAAATAAAGTACATAGTTCGCCGATAATTGCAGGTCATCCTTGAGATTTCAATCCTTCTGCATCCTAAAAACCTTTCCATTATTTTGGAAATTGGAAATAATTTCAACCTCTACTACTTTAAATCAACTTATTTTAAGCTTCATTTTAATGATGTGTGTATTTTTATTTTTTTTTTTTTCTAAACTAGATGCAAAATAAAGTTTTTGATCGCGGAAAGAAAGAAAAAATACAAAAAGCGGAACATCGCGGATCCGCGGAAGATTTTCATCCCTGAGTGTACCGAATACGCAAAAAAAAAAAAAAAAAAAAAAAAATCTTACTAAATCGAAGTAACAAAGAAAAGTTTATTAATATACGAATTCCTGGAACCTATCGCGATAAATTTAGCACCTGCTCCAAAAGAATTGCTCAACACAAAAATCTGCAATTGCAAGTGTGGTTGGTTCGCGATGTGGATGCAGAAAATCTGGGTTGCAGTGCTCTTTAGTTGTGGCTAGTGCAATGGGCAAGCTTGTCTCAATGCTTTACCATATAACAGCGATGTCGTTGAAGACAGAACATTTGTCTCCGAAACCAAGGAAGACTGGAGACAAATGTCGTTGAAGACAATAAAGAAAAAGATAATTAAAATTATAAAAATTATAAGTTCTTGCAATTATTATTATTTTTTTTTTTTAATTTCCGCAATCATTAATGCTTGGAATGGTATTTTATAATAAAAACGTTAATCAAGAACTGTTCGTTTTTTTTTTTTACTTATTTATGGAGTTATTAATCTAAATTACATTAGAATTGAAATATAATTTAAGTTTTTTCCTTAATACAATTCTATAACTGCACGGGCAGGTACGTGTTATTAAATAAATTAATACTTAATAACAGGTTCGTCATTTAGGGGGTCAGGGGGGTCGGCTGCCCCCCCCCCCCCGGCTTTGAGAAATCAATTTATTTACAAAGAAGTGTGCGTGGTTTTTGATATTTTCCGATGAAATTGTATTGCGCTTTTTATCCGTTGCCACCCCCCCCTCCTTCGATAAAACTTGAAATGACGGGCCTGCATAGTAAAAAATAGATACGTAAATAAAATAATTATTAAATATAACGTAATAGTTAATATGAAATAAAAATTAATAATAATTCTGTATTTATCAACAATTAATAAACTTTATATATCGTATTTTCTGACTGGTTGACGTTGAATGATGCTCTAACCGCACGCTCTCGGCCCTGTATCTCGAAAACGATTCGACGTATAAAAAATTTTTCAATACAAAAGTTGTAGGGAATTTAATCTTCTACAATATTTACAATATATACAAATAGTAAAAAACCCATAGAAAACGATATATTTGCGAAAATGTGCAAAAAAATCGATTTTTGTGACCTTTTGACCTTGGATTTTTATAGACGCACACACCCTACCGTATGTAGGTTTTGAGACACCATTTAGGATGTCAAAATGCAAGTTTATACGAGTTTATAGCTTGTTATCTCACATTCCGAGATTTTTTCCTAATTTGACTGGACTAAATTTGCAATCTTTCGAAGTTGCCACCCGGTACACGGGCCTCGACTTTCTACCTTAAATTCGGCACTGAGGTGCACAGTAGCGTAAGATAGACTTACGTGTGAATAATTAAACTTCATTTTGAATTTTTTGCTGGGGAGGAGATAGTTTAGGAGCGCAGCATTGTTTTAAAGACTCGTATTTTCTGACTGACTAGGAAAAAAAAGGTGGAATGAAAGAAAGATAGAGAGACGTAATTAACTTACTAATAATCTGCATCTGTTAAAAGTTTTTAATTTAAAGATTTCCTTTAAAAATAATTAAGATTTTTTCGCAAAATTATGCGTTTTTTCTAATTGATATATCTATTTTTTTCATAAGACACGATCCTTTATTTATCTTGAGTAAAGTACGCAGTTCCCTGAAGCCCTTAGGTTGCACCAATGCTTGGTGCCATCTAACAAATTATTATTATGTGAGCAAACTTAAACCGAATAATAATCAATACCTTTTTAAAAAAAATTCCTGATTCCTATTGGGAGAGGGGGGAGGCAAGATCCTCTGTACCTATCATTTATGTACATCCTTCAAAAGAATGTTAAGTGTTTTTTTCTTTTTTTTTGAGACAATTTATTTGAACAAACCCCGACCGAATAACTACTTTTAAAACAATCTCTCCGGATTTTAAAGGAGCAAGGGCCCCCTCAACCCCTCCCTTATATACGCCTTTGAACAATTGAGAAAATTGCAATTTCGACTATGTTTTAACTTTTTTTGTTTTAAGAAGTAACAAGAAGTTCTATCCAGAACTGAACGAGCGTACTTTCCGGTATACCAACATCGACATTCCAGCATCTGACCAATATTCTCTCAATTATTTAAGACTGTAAATTACATCAAACAAATTTTTAGCATTTAAAGCTGATTTCTAAAATAATATAAAAAATTAAAAGAGAGAAAACTCGTTCGCAGTTCTTTCTTTTGGGCACAAATAAAACGTCTCGTATTTTATTTTTAATCCGTTTTTTTAAAAATATTACAGCATTTCGAGTTCGATAGGTTCAATAGCGAAATAAATGCCTAAGAGACGCAAATGCGAAAATAGCAGTAAACATTTTTGTGTTATTCCTAGATTTGTCTTGTTATGTTGCAACGTGTATGAATCTTCAAAAGAAACTGACGCACATCAGTTTATTTACAGGCATAGACGGCGTGAAATTTGAAGCCTCAGCTGTGTTTATATTATTGCACAGGTGGTACATCGCACATTATTCGGCTCTTTCTCACAAGATGAATAATTTTAGAAGAGTGGAGAAATAATTTTAATTTATTATGCTTAAAATAAGTCATATCTCAAAATTGGTTTCGTACGCCCCCCCCCCCCGCAGAGGAACTAAATGAGTAATCAAATTAACTTCCTTAACTCCAAATACCAAAAAAAAAAAAACCCTTTTACTTCCCTTTTAAATACCAATATATATATATATATATATATATATATATATATATATATATATATATATATATATATATATATATATATATATATATATATATATATATACACTGAAGTGACAAAAGTCATGGGATACCTCTTAATATCGTGTCGGCCCTCCTTTTGCCCGGCGAAGTGCAACAACTCGACGTGGCATGGACTCAACAAGTCGTTGGAAGTCTTCTGCAGGAATATTGAGCCATGCTGTCTCGATAGACGACTTGTGAAAGCGTTGATGGGGCAGGATTTTGGGCACGAACAGACCTCTCGATGGTGTCCCATAAACGCTCAATGGGATTCATGTCGGGCGATCTAGGTGGCCAAATCATTCGTTGGAATTGTCCAGAATTTTCTTCAAACCAATTGCGAACAGTTGTGGCCCGGTGACATGGCGCATTGTCATCCATAAAAATCCCATCGTTGTTTGGGTACATGAAGTCCATGAATGGCTGCAAGTGATCTCCAAGTAGCTGCACATAAGCATTTCCAGTCAATGTTCGGTCCAGTCGCACTAGAGGACCAAGTCCATGCCATGAAAAAACAGCCCACACCATTACGGAGCCACCACCAGCTTGAACAGTGCCTTGCTGACAGTTTGGGTCCATGGCTTCGTGGGGTCTGCGCCACACTCGAACCCTACCATCGGCTCTTACCAGCTGAAATCGTGACTCATCGGACCAGGCCACGGTTTTCCATTCATCTAGGGACCAACCGATATGCTCACGTGCCCACGAGAGTCGCTGCAAGCGATGTCGTTCTGTCAGTAAAGGCACTCGAGTCGGTCTTCTGCTGGAATAGCCCAAGAAATCCAAATTTCTCCGCACAGTTCTAGCAGACACGTCCATTGTACGTCCCACATTGATTTCTACGGTGATTTGACGCAGTGTTGCTTGTCTGTTAGAATTTACGACTCTTTGCAGACGTCGCCGGTCTCGATCTTTAAGTGCAGGCGGTCGACCACTGCGCTGTCCATGGTGGGATGTTATGCCTGAAATTTCATACTCTCGGCACACTCTTGACACAGTGGATCTGGGAATGTTGAATTCTCTAACGATTTCCGAAATGGCATGACCCATGTGTCTAGCTCCAACTAACATTCCGCGTTCAAAGTCTGTTAATTCACGTCGTGCGGTCATCATCACGTTAAAACCTCTTCACATGAATAACTTGAACAGAAATGAAAGCTCCGTAAAAGCACTGCGCATTTATACCTGTTCTATGCGATGCTACTGCCATCTGAAAATTTGCATATTGCTATCCCATGACTTTTGTCACTTCAGTGTATATATATAAATAAAATAGCGTTACAATTAGAAACACACTGCGGAGTTGATAATAAAACTGTTCGGATAACATTCAAAATAAGATAAACTGTCCATTTTGAACTATTGTCAATTGTCAGCTTAAAGTCAGGATACTAACTGGAAGTGACAGATTTTACAGAAATATCTTCTAGAAGAAAAAACACTGTTACATAAACAAATTAGAATTTTTTTCAAGGAGTATTTAACATCTTCTCAAGGGTAAGCTGAGCTTTTCAAGGACTAGCTAGAAATATTTAAAGGTGCGAACTTTTTTGCAATAATATAAAAAATAAGCGCTGATTCGGTTAAAGTTCATATAAAAATTTCAGCATGAAATACAACCATTTACACCACATTATAAAAGCTTCAAAATTAATTTTCAATTAGTGGGCACTGGGCAGAAAGGATCAGATTGGCAACCACTGACCTAAAATAATACAAGCATTAAGTTAAAGAAAAAAAAAAAAAGAAAGAAAATGATTGTCGACAATCTATAATTCAAAAAATTCATTTTAAAATTTTGATATGATGGCACTGTTAGGAAACATATGTACGATGAAATATATTTTCCCAATGCTCGATTGCTTTATACAAGCTAGGATTTTTGAGTCTACTGTCCACAAAAGTTTGGCATCTAATACATCGTTTTTAGCTAAGAGTGCTACTATTTGAAGCTGCAGGTACGGATGATCACAGTACGTTGTTGTGGTCAACTATTTCATAACTTAAATTAAATTTTCAAGTAAGACACAGTTAAAATAGCATCATACTTTAAAATAATTACGAAATTTACAAGATGCGAAAGGATTAAAATCTCAAAACACTGCATGCAAATTTGGGCGAAACCCAATGATAAAAAATATCCCAAAATATTTTTTTTTATAAATGAGTCGAAAATTGGAAAACTTGGTCAAGTGGAAGTTTTACATAAGTCAATTCCTTCACAGCATAAAATTTGAAGCCATTTCTCCAAGATTTTTTTTTCTTTTTTGAATTTGAAGCCAAACTTCAAAGTGTACAAATAAAATTTGAGAAACTCCGTGAAAAATGCCGGCAAAACTTTATTATTAATATTTTTAATACATCTTATTTGGAATAAAGCACATAATTTAAGAACTAAAAATATATTTTAACGTTCTTCAAACACTTGGAAAAGAAATTTTTTATTTCAATTGATTTCCAAGGTGTTTGAAAGTGCATGAACTATGGAAAGTAATCTAATATTACTGACCTCTATAAATGCTTTAGATTAATTCTTCGGGATCAGCTTTTCATGGCTTGAGAGTGTGAACCATCCACGGACTGATTATTAGGGTGGGGCGAAAACTAAAAAGTTTTTCAGATCAACTTCTAATAGTTGCCAAAAGTTGTCTTTGGTGATAGTTAGCTTTTGTGCAAAATTTGAGAAAAATCAGTTAATATCTTCAGGGGGCGCTGCGATTGCAAAGTTTTATCATAGCTTTTATCGGGATTTTATGGTTAAAATATGAAAAACAATGCCGTTAGCTAATCTCATTGCATTTTTTTTACTCATAAGATATATTCATGCATTCAAAGCATATGAAATAACTCACAAAAAATTATTTGATATGATATATTTATATTTCAAGCATTTAAAAAGAAACAAAAACGGGAAAAAAGGTGATTTTTTTTAAATATAAATACATCAAAAAAAATAATGTTTGTGAGTCATTTCATATGCTTTTAATGCATGAAAACATCTTTTGAGTAAAAGAAAGCCAAAGAGACTAGCTAACGACATTGTTTTTCATATTTTAACCATAAAATCCCTATAAAAGCTATGGTAAAACTTTGCGATCGCAGCGCCTCCTCCATATTAACCGACTTTTCTCAAATTTTGCACAAAAGCTAACTATCACCAAAGACAACTTTTGGCAACTATTAGAAGTTGATCTGAAAAACTTTTTATTTTTCGCCTACCCTAATGATTATATCACTTGATGTTTTTGCGTATCTTCTTTCATTCAAAAACTCCAGGAAGAAACTGCTTTTGTGAAAATTTTTCTGAGCAATATATTGGGAACAAAAGGCAGACACTCACCACCTATTAGTTTTAATGATCCCGGTACAACTTTGGGATGACACTAACATTGAGAAGGGGAACAAAAACTTTGGGACACAACTGCAAGTCTGTGTTCCATGAGATTATGACTTAGAGTTGGTCATCTGCAAAGCCCTAAAGGCACTAGGCACATTGTGCCCTATCGTCTGTCTGACAATAAGATGATAATCACTTGCAATGTCCTTATCTTAAGAAAGATATTAATTTATTGGAAAGGGTACAAAGGAGGACTACAAGGTTAGTGAATGGATTTTCTAATTTAGACTATGATTCCAGACTTAGAATGCTTAACATGTATAGTCTTGAGCAAAGGATAACCAGAGGGAACATGATTCAGTTTAAATTTAGCAAAATGAAAATGATATAGGGTTAAATTTTTGCAAGGAAAGCAGGCCAAGGGGTCATTGTTATAAGCTGATTAAATCCCAGACTAACCAGGAAATTCGGAAAAATTACTATTTCAGCTGAGTAGTGGGGAACTTGGAATAGTTTACCGGAAGAGCAAGGGAGTAGATAGTTTTAAGAGGACCATTGATTTTCATTAGGGTCTATAATTTGACTAGGACCAGCCCTGTTGGGCGGCCCAGAGCCTGTTGCTGGTCGTCGCTTTTGTATTTGTAGATATATCAGTGTGGCAAGTTAAGTACTTCTGGATGTATGCATGTTTTTTCCAACACAGTAAAATATTTTTAAATTTTAAGATTTGAAAACTTTTTTGATGGAAATAATAGTGTTGTTGTTGTTGTTACCTCTCCCTCCCGACCTAGTACCAGCTAGAATAAAGCCACGAGAAGTTTGGTGAAGTCACGAGAAGAGGATGAGAGGAAAGTTGTCCAACTTGAAACCCAAGCCATTCAGGATCTGCGTAGTACAGGCCCGGGATTTAGGGTGGTCGGCCCCCAATTGCCCCCTTCTGACTTTGAGAAATCAATGCATTTACATATAAGTGGACATGGTTTTTGTTGTTTTCCGATGAAATTGCATTGTGTTTGCAACCTTTGCCCTTCCCTCCCCCGGAAAAACTTGAAATGACGGGCCTGGCTTAGGATAGGCCATTTTTTTATTGCACTTAACGGAAATCGAGAGTAAGGGCCTGGCTCCAAATCAACAGTTTGCCGACCGAAACCCAAAATCCGGGTACTTTCCATTTCCTTTAAATTCAAAGTAACTTGCTTGAAACTTAAAAGTCACGCACTTTAAGTGGCCACGGTCACTAGTCAAGAGATAGCCGTTCGATTCGATCTGCAGAGGTAAGGCCCCCCCCCCCCAAGAATAAATTCACCTTTAAATTTGATTTATTTTTTTATTTTCTAAAATCTTTCTAAATTTTCAGTATGTCTTTTGTTTTGGAAGAATTAATTTTTTAGCATTTGAAATGAGTGAAAAAATAATTCATAAACTGCTACAGAGCAACAGCATTTCAAATTGGTTAAAATTCTTAAAAGCGTCTTTTCCCCCTGAATATGTTACTGTATTATCAAATAGCTACTCCTTTTTAAAAATGATACAAGACTTTTGATTAACAGTTTTCTGAATTTAAAAAAAAAAAAAAAAAAGAAAAGAAAAAAATGCTTTATATAATTTTTCAACAAATTTTATTCGATTTTTGCTCCAGAGAATATACAACAAATTAATAAAAAAATGAAAATATAATACATATCTTGCAACAAATCAGCAGACAAGCTTTAAGTTTCTCTTTTGTAATACCGAAGCCTGTATTTATTGTATGGAATATATGGAGGCTTTGTACAGTTATTTATACTACGGCGAACCACCTTGTATTTCTCTGGCTCACTCCGAAGAAGCCATTCGTTACAGGATTTAAGCATTGCTGAAGTTACATATCGATCGAGCCATACCCTATGCCATGCGCTGAAATTAGAAGTTTTGATTTCTGAAACCTGTTGGTGAATCTGAAAATAAACAACAACAAACATCTGGAAATTAAATGCTTACTTCTCATATTATATTAAAAAAAGCTCAAAAATCTTTAAAGAGTAGGGTAGACCGAATAGTGAAGGAACACATCTTTATGTGAGAAAAAAAAAGTTTCGAATTTTTTTTAGAGGAATTGTCAGAAGTCGCTTCCTTCTACATGTGTACAGAAAGAAAATGACTAGAAAATGCTGCATTTGTTCACTGGTAGGGGGTGCTCATTCACTGGGTTAGGGCACTTTTTTTTTTGTTTTAACCCCACATAAAGCCTGATGCAGAACCATAAAAGATTTCCCATTTTTTTTAAATTATGTATATCATCTGAAGTGTTTTTAATGTCATATGGCAAATTGCTACAGTTCTTAACAATGCTATGAATTCTTGAAATTGAAAATTTTCTTAAGTGTTCATTCACCGGTCGGTCTACCCTATTTTATGTATTTTCAAATTTTCACCATGAAAATATGTAACAAGTTTGAACACGGACCAACGATTTAATAGCAATGTGTTAGAATCAACCTCTTTCTACCTCACACACCATGTAGTAGAAGGAGGGGGAAGGTTAGTTATATGTGAGCTGAGTTAAACATATTAAGACCAGCCCCCTTCACACCCCCTTTGAGGTCTAGTGGTTAGGGCCACTGTCTTTCACAAATTTGACCCAGGATTGAGTGCCGGTATGAGCCATGGGCAGAGGACGATAAACATTGAAAATCTTATTACCCAGGAAAAACTTTTCTGAACCAGACAAATTAATTCTCATTGTTTAAAGTAAAAGTCAGTGTAACATTGCTTCTGGAAGATTTGTGTTCTCAAAGAAGTAGCCATCAAGGCATTTTTTAGTCATCCAGTGACATGTTGAAGGGCCCATTAACCACTCTTTGTCTTCTTGCTGCTAAAATCCCTCCTCCCCTGCAGCTCGATGTGTCCAACAACCGAAATATGATCTTCATCTCCTTCCCCCTAAAACAAATTCATACTCTCTCAGCCTTTTTCCATCACTCCCCGGGGGGGGGGGGGGGATAGTACTGTTGCTCACTAAGAAACTTTGAGAAAGAGTAAATAAAAATAATGATAGGATTTTTTTTACGGTCAGTGAAATTAAAAAACAATCGTGATAGCTCATAAAAGTGTGCACAAGATACAATCAATTTTTTGAACTGATTTGTAAACCAAAATATTCAATAGCAGATGTTATAGCATCATATCATTTCTTATCATAGTCTAATTCATTTTAGAAAATAAGTTGACTCCATAATGGTGTTGAATATTTTATGCTCTAAAAAAAATAACAAAGAATTTCAAAAAATATAAACAAAAATCTTACCTCTTTAGCCTTGGACAAGCTCAAATTTCGATACATGTAAAATCCTTTCTTTTGAACGAAGAGCATTTTATAGGAATCTCTTTTAAATGAGCATTCTGTATCATCATGAACATATACAGACTTCATTGCTAATTCAAAAGATTTATCTTCTTCAGGCAATTCGGAAAAAGCAGTAAAATCAAAAGAAATGTCATCATATTCTTTTGGGATTTTGGGTCCCGATTTTCGTTTTCTCTCCTTCTGTCCTGAGGAATGACTTGATCTCAAATTACTTTTCTTGACCCTACGTCTAATATAATCCTGATGCAGTCTTGATTTACGTGGCCTTGTTCCACTAGCAAATGATTTTCGAGGAAGTTTTGGCTTTGAAAGTTTCAATTCAGCTTTTGATTCAGAATCATCTAGTTTTGACTCATCTTGCTCATCACTTTTTGTTGGTTTGTCTACAGAAGAATCACTCACAACAGCAATATCTTCTTCAAAAGAACTTTCGATGGTGATGACATCAACTTGTTCTCCAGCAGGCTCAGCAGTCACATCAGTTTCAGCAGGTTCAACAGTCACATCAGTTTCAATACTCATATCAGTTTCTGCAGGCTCAACAGTCACATCAGCTTCAGCAGACTCAACAGTCACATCAGTTTCGGCAGGCTCAACAGTCACATTAGTTTCGGCAGGCTCAACAGTCACATCAGGCTCAACAGTCACACTAGTTTCTGAAGGCTCAGCAGTCACATCAGTCTCACCAACATCAGTTTCACCTTCTGTGGGATTGATATCTACTACAACAACAACGTCACTTTCAGATTTTCGACTAGAACCTAGATTATCTTCACTGTAGTTACTGTCCCTACTACTTTCTTTCTTCTCTACACTAACAGTTGAGCTGCAGGAGTTATAGTCTACATCCATAGATTCTGAATCATCTTTAAAAACTTCAAGATCAATATCATTGGTCAATGTGCTTATATTAGTCTCTTCAAACAAAAGAGAGCTTTCTTGTGTTGCAACACCAAGAGTGGTTTCTTCAGCTAGTGATTCTGCACATTGAAATTTCAAAATCTCATTTCGATCATTCTCATTCTCTTCAACAAGTAAGAAAACAGATTCCATTGCACCACCATTATCTTCATCTTTGTCCTCATTGGCATCATCCACAGTGGGAATTTTTTTAGTAGCTTCACCATCATCTCCAGGCATTTCTTCATCAGATACATTTACTTGAGCAGGACCAGTGTTTTCATTGTTTACTCCAGACACAACTTCACCTTCGACAGCTGCGTCATCACTGGGTTCATTAGCTTCAGAACGCATTGCTTTTCTACGTGCAAGAGAAAGTTGATAGGCAGCTTTTCTTTTACGTTTCAGTATTGGAGGATGGCGTTTCAAAAATTGTTTAGAATAACGAGTTTTCCATAAATTTTCCACGTATGATACCTTTTTCTTCCAGTAATCTTGTTGTCGCTTTAGAGTCCTGGGAAAGTAAACAAGTACATATGAGAGCATGCACATGACATTCAAGAACTAATGTTTTATAAAATATACTTTGAATCACAGAACCTTCAAATGATCCATATAATGCACAACATAAAGTAAAATGGAGAAATATTAACAGCCCAAACAAAGCTATAAAAGAAAAAATGCCGACGATTCTAATACATAAATATTAACATTAATAATTATACAGATACAGGGTGTTCTCGTTTAACCTGCAAGAAATTTACTTTCGATACCCTCCGTCCTAGATGCATACTTCTAATTGCAAAAATGCTCAAAATGAGGTGCAGAGTTAAGATACTAAAAGTTTAAAGCGTAAAAAAAAGAAACATAACTTTTCACATGGATTTTAAGTCACCTAATTTATTTTTTGCAAAATCAAGAGTACAAAAAAAGAAAACTACACACACTCAAAAAGTTTAACATTAGTACGACCAATATTATATACAGGAGTAATAATGCACTGTGTTTTATCACTTTCACCACTTTAGTCGATGTCAACAATGCCTTTTTGGGGGAAATATAGCAGTTAAAAAAAGTTTAAAACTATGTGTGTGCATACATACAGTGTGTTTTTTCAAACTGTATGAGTTTTTGTAGGGTGCTCTTTCAGATCATAGCAAAACATTTGCATTCATTTTTCAACAGTTAAAAATATAAATGTTTTGTTCTTTTTCCTTGGCAACCTGTCATTCTACTGAAAGGGCGATATACTCCGATCTCATTTTTTGCATGGGCCCTTAAAACTTTGAGCTCGAATATCTCTTCGAGTTTAAATCGCAAATCTTTCAATTTTTTTTATAAACTCATATTTCGTAGTTTTTCACTTTTTTTTTTTTTTGCCTTAAACTTTTAACATCTAAACTCTGCACCTTATTTTGAGCATTTTTGCAATTCGGAAATATGCATCTAAGACGAACAGTTGCGAAAGTAAAGGTCTTGCAGGTTAAACGGTAACACCCGAGAAGCAGTTTTGTACATTTCTTCACTAAGTCTATAGAATTTTTTATTCTATTTTATTTGTTTAATTTTTAATTGAAACAATATAGTAACATATTGCAAACTTTTGTTTTATTTTATGATTTCATTTTGACTATTTCTTTACAAAACTACTTTGAAAAGGAAAATTCTAATCAATGACTAGTGAATAAATATTTCTTGACATTTGTTTTTCTTTGGTGCACCTCCATCTGGCATTTTCTTTAGCAATTAAAAGGCATTTTTCTATCTATAAATAATTTATAACTTCTCCAATAATATTCCCAAAAGTTATTCTAAATTCAACAACACTAGAATATTGTTCAAAAGTAATCCTATAGAAGCATTAGTTGAGGAATGCTAATTCCATACATACACTGAAAAATTACTTAAAAAAAAAAAAGTTGATAAATCAAAAAGGTAAACTATCCCTATTTTGTTTACAATTGGTAATTTTTAATGAAATTAACTAAGTGAAGAAAAAATGAAGAACACTAGCAAAATACTTCAGAGCTTTTTAACTAAATACTGAAGGAAATGAAACTTAGTTGAGGTTCTGAGTGATGCTATAATTACTAGGGTGGGGCGAAAAAAAAAAAGTTTTCCAGGTCAACTTCTAATAGTTGCCAAAAGTTGTCTTTGGTAATAGTTAGCTTTTGTGCAAAATTTGAGAAAAATCGGTTAATATCTTCAGGGGGCGATGCGATCGCAAAGTTTTACCATAGCTTTTATCGGGATTTTATGGTTAAAATATGAAAAACATTGCCGTTAGCTAATCTCATTGCATTTTTTCCCCCATAAGATATGTTCATGTATTCAAAGCATATGAAATAACTCACAAAAAATTATTTTATATGATATATTAAATTTCAAGCATTTAAAAAGAAACAAAAACGAGAAAAAAAGTGATTTTTTTTTAAATATAAATATATCACATAAAATAATGTTTGTGAGTTATTTCATATGCTTTTAATGCGTGAAAACATCTTTTGAGTAAAAAAAACGCAATGAGACTAGCCAAAGGCATTCTTTTTGATATTTTGACCGTAAAATCCATAACAAAGCTATGGTAAAACTTTGCGATCGCAGCGCTCCCTGAAGATATTAACCGATTTTTCTCAAATTTTGCACAAAAGCTAACTATCACCAAAGACAACTTTTGGCAACTATTAGAAGTTGATCTGAAAAACTTTTTATTTTTCGCCCCACCCTAATAATTACCTTCACTTTCGGCCAGATGCAAAACAAATACATAAATGTTTAAGCATTTCAGATGAGTTTAACAGTTCTTCAGTTACTTAAAGCACATAAAAAGATAGTAAGGTCGTTAGTTTAAGGGGAGAAGGGAAGTTTATAAATACTAAAAAGACAGGAACATAGATTTACACATCTAAAAATTGAAACAAAAACAAAATAAGCACTGATAAACATTAAACAAAAACAGGCTTACCGAGGTAAAAATACTGGTAATCCCATAAAAAACGATATATACTCTTCACACACAGAATCATCTCTGACAAAGTCATCTAAATAATTTGAAAACTTTTCTACTTCACA
This sequence comes from Uloborus plumipes, assembly GCA_038373865.1. NCBI lineage: Eukaryota > Metazoa > Arthropoda > Arachnida > Araneae > Uloboridae > Uloborus > Uloborus plumipes. Next base: position 148,115 of record JAXGGA010000549.1, read on the forward strand.
TGGATCTGGAATGATTTCATTCTGATGCTCTATTAATTCTATAACTAGGGTGTGTTCCTTCTTGTGCTGCAAGAAAATAAATTATTCTGGTAAGAAAGTATGTATTTTGATTAAATTCATTTCTACTAAGTTACTGCTGGTGATGCTAAAATAATTAATGAAGATTTTAATAAGAGGGCTGTTTCATACTCAAAATTAAAAGTAACAAATTTCAATAATTTATGTAATTATGATGAAACTATATTTTAAACAAAGATATTTTATTTTATTTTAAGGGGCGAAAAAAAAAAATCCTTCTAATATGCTTTTGCTAGATGAATTGGTCCCCATAAGCGCACTTTTCTACATTCAACAATGGATTTCCTGATATCCTAGAATGTGCGTCTAGAATTTGACGCAAATTTGCTTTTCTTGCTGTTAAATTGTAGTGCTTAGCTATTGATTCATCTCTTAATTGGCTCAAAGTTATGTTTAACATTTTGAGCTTTCTTCACAATAAAGGGTCATTCTTAACTTTATCAGTAAAGCAATGCTAAATTAAAACTTTAAGCAACAGCTCAGTGTGCAATGTATTACTGCCATAAAACTTAATTTTTTGATAAATATGCAAAACATAAGCAGCAAAATGATGGTGAGTAAAAAGAATGCTGTTTTTATAGCCTCACATAAAAAGATTTTAATTTTAAATTTTCTTATTAACTAATAAGACAAACAAATGTGACTCAAATAACATAGATGAACATACGAACGCCGTTTACAGAAAATTTTGTAAGTGAGCTGACAATTTTGATATATTTACAATAAATTTCTGTAATCTCACTTTTTTTTGGCAAGAAACAAATGTTGTTACTGATTTTGAGGAGCCCCTAATAAATAATACTGAAAAAGGAGTAAACATAATTAAAGAAACATGCTGAAACATCGCATAGTGCTGCTATACTTTTTATAATTTTGCATTTTTGTTGTTGGCAGCGATATAAAACTGGAGAAGTACTGCGTTTTGTTTTGCAGAAAATTTTAAGGAACTATTTGTGCTTGCAAACAGTTTAAACTTTTATCTAGGTATGCTCATGAGTATTACAGAGTTTATATTACACACTTTTTCCAGGTCTGTAGATGGAAAGGAAGTTCAATTTGTTATCTACTATTAGATCCACAAGAGGATTTTCCAACTATTAATAATTCTAGGAAATATATTATAAATATCACAATTGTATAAAGCACACTTTATGTATACTATAAATGTGACCAATCAAATAAAAACAATACAGTAGAAATATACATACCCACATAATTTTAAAACAGTTTTCATCTTCTAGCAATCTTTCTGTTTTCTTTAAATACTTGGCTTCAATCTGAGTAGCTTCAACTGCAGAAGCATAACCACCAGAAGAAACTGCTTTCATGTGTTGCATGAAAAGTCCAGTTAATTGCTTACATAAATCATCGTTTATAATTTGCTGCAACTGAAAAAAATAATACAAAATAAAATAAATAATTAACAAAATACACTAGCACAGATAAAAGTTTACAATTGGGGATTGGGGATGGTTATAACATTTCTTGCGTGTAAATAAATATAAGGATTGGCAGTATGGTTAAAACCAGGGATTCTGCTGCACCCCCCCCCTTCCCCTTGAAGAACATTAATTACTTCCAATGAAATAAAAGTTTTTTTATTTTCCAATTTTTTTTTACAATTGAAAATACAGTGAACTCTCACTTATACACCACCTCATTTATGCGCTTTTTTCACTTATATGAAAATTTGCAGTGGTCCCGGAACATTTCATAGTAAAATAATGATAATTTCATTCGTTTATACGTCGCTCTAAAGATAAATATTTCACTTATGCGCCGAATTTTTCGTAAAATGCAAACAATTAAACTTATTTTCCTAAAAAATGAGCATGTTTCTTCACTTTCCTCTTTAATCTTTCGCTTTTATTGCTCACGGAAGGCATTTTATCCACATGAACTAGAGTTTGGAGAGGGACTATTACCTGTTATGGATGTTTTAAGGGGAACAGTTTGTAATTAGGTATGCTACAATTTTTGTTTTCTCCTTATCATTGTAGTTTGGTTACAGTAGTTGCCAAACTGTAGTAATATGACCATTTTCTATAGGAACATTCTTATTCATGCTCTCATTAGAACTTATATAGCATTTTATACTTTTAAATACTGTAAAGGCCTTTAATTTCGCGGGCCGTAATTTTCGCGAAAATGAATATATCGGTCATTTCGCGGGCCGAAAATTCCGCGAATTTTCAATGTACAGAACCGAAAGTTGAAAAAGTCCAAAGTAAAAAAAAATTCGCGAGGCCTAAATTTTCGCGATTACGAAGGGCTCGCGAAAATCGCGAAAATTAAGGCCTCGCGAATAAAAAGGCCTTTACAGTAGGCTTGTTCACTTATACGTCTCTCTCACTTATGCGCTTTTTTCTGTTCGTCCCTTGGGCCGGCGCATAAGTGAGAGTTCACTGTAATGGTGTGGAAAATTAAGTTTTACACATTAACACATTTATTAACACATCATATCAAGCATCCGCAGAGAGTAAAACTTCCTGTTCAATGAATAATACTGGTTGAAATTGTCGACATTTCTTTAAGCAGGGCTGACAGTATAAACATCCATTTTCAGTAATCATTTTTTACACTCCAAGGCATTTGCAATGTTCAAACAGTTGTTCTTCATAAATAATTTCAGTTTTGTCATTTTTTTCCTATAAAACATACTTCATCCACACCATTAGCATGAGGGAGGTGAACTAGAAAAATCTTAACTTTTGAAAAAAAAAAAGTAAAAAAATTTTTGAAGCAATTTTTTGGGTGTAAATTTTTTCTTCTTGCTAAATGTTATAGCAAAAAAATGAATTTTTGTAAAAAAAAATTTTTCCTTTTCAAGTTTCATTTTAGTTTGGGTGCACTTTCCTGTATATGATGGTGCATATGATCCACACTATTGCTTTCTAGTATCTACATTTTTAATGTTATACACGTTTTCCGCCGGAGAGATAACTTTCTGTTTCTCATTTAAAAGCGAATATTTGAAAGGAGTAAAAGTTTCTGAATTAGGTCAATGTTAATTATTAAACTAAGCATCAAATTGTTACACATTATTCATATAAGGTACAAAATTACATGACTTACCTGTCTAACTATATTAAGTATCAATTTATCCATTGTGAAACTCACAAAAGCATAAATACCAAAGAGTGACCTGGTATCTTCTTCAAATGTAGGATAGTCGATAGTACCACTCAATAATTGACCAAGTTTATTAATAAGCTCTACATATGTGGGCTTTCGTTCTAAATAATAAAAAGAGAACATAAATATATTGCTGTAAAATTTTTTCTCGCAGAAATAAATTAACATACATTTATTATTCATTAATATCTATTTCAATGAACTAAAGTTCAATATAAAAGAAAATCTAAGCTTATTCATTTCTCTTTCCATATCTCTTTTCTCTAATCTTAAATGTACTTCATGTTCTTATTTGTTTTTGATTATTATTCCTTGTATGTGTTTTCTACAATTTTACACCAATGAATTTTTTACTAATTGACGGGCTTGCTGTAAAAAGGATGTAGCTCCAATTTCAATGCTTTCATAAGGTCTGAATTTGAGCTGGAAACACCAATCCATTTTTTTCTTTCTTATATTTTAATGACTCTCGTTGTATACTTTTCAGTACAGTTATGCAAGGGAAATCATGAAAAAAAGAAAATATGATTTGGTGTTTAAGGATTTAATGCAGTATTTCTGGAAATTAAAATTTGGAGCTACCTCCTTTCTGCAGCAAACCCTTTAATTGAGATTTTGAGCATTTAAAAATCTATATATATGATAATAAATAAATAAATAAAATAAAATAACAAAGATTTTTGTTGATGAATAGTAATTTCAACTTGAAGGATAACAAGTAAAACAAGGGCAAATATCAGTAGAATTAGTAACAGAAAGATGTTCATGAAATTGAACAAAGAACTAATGTGTTTCATACAAAACCACAAACTAATATTATTACAGTTAAGCACAAAATATTTACCTGAGATCTGAGTTAGTTCAAAACATAATGTAAATAAAAAGTAATCAGGGAAAAACAACAACAACATAACCTTAATGTTGAATTACCTGGTATTTCTTCCATCATGTTTTCATCATCCTCAAATGAGGCTTTCATCACAGCTCTGTCTTTATTATTTCCTTCATGCAACAAACGGGACAGCCTTTCACACAAAATGTGAAATTGACGGAAAAAAATGTACCAGCTTTTGCTCACCAAAAACTGTGTGTAAGGTAGGTTCTGGAATAAAGTAGAAAAAAAAAGTAAAATAATTATACATATTTTTATTTTTGAAAAATGATAAGCCACAGCTCTTCTGAAATTAAAATAGTTAAAATCAAAAAGTGTTATGATTACTGGCAAATTTTAAAGAAGCAAGTCAAAGAAGAGTGACTCACACTATTTTGCCTTATCTAGGAGGAAAAAAAGAACAAAAAATAGTTTATTAGACACGTAAATTTAACACTTAAGTTCATTTGAGACTTAATCAGGAAGGCACACTTAGTGTGAAAAAAAAAATATATATACACTGAACTCTCACTTATAAACCGCCTCATTTATGCGCCCTTTTCACTTATGCACCGATTTTCAATGGTTCCCGTACACTACATAGTAAAATAATGATAATTTCATTTGTTTATGCGTCACTCTAAAGATTAATACTTTACTTCCGCAACGAATTCTTTGTAAAACGTAAACAATTTAATTTATTTTCTTTAAAAATAAACATGTTTCTTCATTTTCCTCTTTATTGTTTTGCCTTTATTGCTCACGGAAAGCGTTTTTCCCACATGAACCAGAGTTCAGAGAGGGAATTTATTATGTTTTGTTTTAGAGGGAACAATTTATGATTAGGTATTTTACAATTTTTGTTTTCACTTTATCATTGCAATACGGTATAGTAATTGCCAAATTGTAGTAATATATCCTTTTTCTATAGAAACATTCTTATTCATGCTCTCATTAGAGCTTATGTGGCATTTTAGAACTTTAAATAGGCTTGTTTGCGTATGCGTCTCTCTCAGTTATGCGCCTTTTTCTGTTGGTCCCTTAGGCCGGTGCACAAGTGAGAGTTCACTGTATATATATTTGAAAATGTTGACAAAATTACATTTTGACTCAGAAAAAAATGTGTTCTTTTTTTTGGAAAAACCAATACAATATTTAATGCAAAAATATAGACTACACTTAATTATTTCATAGATCAATATGAGAGAAAACATGCTCAACATATACTCATACCGTTGACGGTAAACTTTCCATTTTATCAAATATATCACTGTCTTCTATAAAGCTGTCTTTATCAGATTCTTCAGAACGTTCATTTTCCTCTACAGAATTAGATTCATCTGGATCACTTATTTCTTCATCTCGCGAACAAGCACCACTCTCAGAAGGAGAAGTATGGCCACTTCTTTCTTCACCAAAATTTTCAATTTCCATGCTCTCTTCTTCCACTTCTATACATAGAAATAAATGAATTTTTAAAAAATAAACAAATTGAGAAAATGGTCACAGGGTTTTTAAAAATTTAAGAAGTTACAAAGAATTTTAATGATTTAAAGTGAAACAACTAAGCACAATGCATGTACCACTAGCAAGAATTTTAACTATTTTGCAAAGTTAAATCAGTTTTTTTTTTGTTGTTGTACAATGTACAGTACACTTAGTGTGTTTCTGTTATGTTCAATAATATTTTATCGTTTAAATATTTTTTTTGCTATTTAAAAAAAAAGGTTAAAAACATTTATAATAGGTTTTATTCTAAAGCTGAATTTTCTTTACAGCATTTACAATATACTGACGGGTAATATCATAAAAATATAAATATAAAATAGGTAATTACTGATTTTAGGAATGAAAGATATACACAGCTCCCAAATACTAGAAAATGTATAAGTTGTTCAAGCGCAAATCCACAGGGTGGATATTGGGGGGGGGGGGGGGGCCAAAACCAGCTTAAAGCATCCAACGCTAACCCAAAATTGCATTTTGGGGAAGTTAATTTTATGAAGCTATTGGGGGACAGTTACCTACCCCCCTTCCCAGTTGCACTTGAATAGTCAAACCTATGATTTGCGGGGTCTGATTTAAATATCTTATTTTTCTTAATTAAAAAATGTAAATTTTAAGAAAAACTTTCAATCTTTCATTTCAATTTCTCAGTATTTAAAAATACTGTTAAGTTGTGAATATGGAACAATAAGGTTTGAAATTTACAAATTTATGAAAATGATCAATTCACAGACAAGAAACATACGTTCTTCCTCTTCTTCATTTTCTTCTTCTGAAACATTTGCCCTTGGATAGCAAAAGAAATCAGGTATAAAAGTTCTGACTAGATGTTCTATTCTTCGTCTATCATCACGAAGCATTGCTGCAAATTGTAAATAAATTTCATATATATCATGAAAAGTATACATATAAAATATTTTTTTGTTCACATATTTGATTAATAAAATATTTTAAGAAAAAGTTATATTTATTTCATTTTGAAGAATTTTAAATAATAAATCACTAGATTATTTTAATGATGAAAGATTTAAACAAGAAAAGAAAAAAGTGAACAAATGAATAAAAAATGACAAACAGTATTTAAAAAAGAAAAAATCTTACACCCAATCACCTTCTCCCTATTAATAATGCATACATTCTATTTCAGTTCCATGCTGAGTATTTTCAGTTGAATATTGATTGAATGTATGCATAGACAATTCTCTACAAAGGTGTTATCTACTTTTATTATAATTTGTTTGCAACCTTCAAAATAACAGGCAAACAAGCATTTAACAGTGCTTAAATTGGCATAGTTACCATCTAACAGCCATCACAGGCTTTCATTACTAATAAAGTCTAGCTTTGAAGAGATGGCACTTGTCTCCTCCTTTTTCTAGAATCGTTCATTTTTATGAAGGGGTGATAAGTAAAGTAAAGGTTCTAGCATAGCTAGAATACTTCACCCAATTTAAGAAATTAGCCAAAGAAGTAAAATATTTGAATTTTGTGATGTGGAAGCAGATGTATTATTGGACAAGTCATATTCTAGGAAAGTGGGAGGGCCTTAGTTTTACCTCTTTGAACAGCCATTGGTCAAAGACTGCAACGCCTCCGATAGTTAACTTTAATTCAAAATTAGCCAGAGTAGGGTTGTAATAAAGAACTTTAAGCTTGTCATTTTTACTTTTCCGCTAACCAAAAGCAGTTACTCCTGAAAATTACATTCCGATATTAAATAATCACATAGCAAAAATATATTTGGAACACTTAAAAAAGAGGATTCAATTGATTCTAAAACTTTAAAACGTTAGTCACTGAAATTTCGTACGTTATTCTTCATAATAATAATAAAACAATAAACATCAACAAACTTCGACCAGCAGACGATAAATTAAAAATTAAATTCTCTCACTGAAGATATTTACTGCAATTTATATTGTAATAAATTACAATGTAGTAAAAGATATTTTGCAGACGATAAATTTAGAATGGTTTTCTATAAATGTTGCTTCTTTTTCGGCCTCATATGGTCCAAGAACTGTTTCATTTTTTATTAAGAATGTCACATCGCCAAAATCTCGCTAGAACTCACAACTGGCATACACGCCAATGTTTTCCTTCTCTACCTATTTTAAGAAATGGACTCGTTTCCTCATTTGATTGACAGGTTCCATCTCCTCACTATTTTACCATAGGTGCAACCATGGACGTTATTTCAAAGTTTTCCGGGGGAGGGGGGCATACAAACTTAGACAGAAATACATTGATTTCCCAAAGTCGGAGGGGGGGGGGGGAATTTACCCCTGAGTCTCTAAACAATGGGCTTGGATACAATGGAAAGTTCAAGGAGGTTCCATTTTAACCCTCATGGATCCCTCCCATTTCAGTTACACTCAAGACCCTTGGGTCATAAACGACCCCAATACTTCCTTTAATTAATTTATTATTATTAATGAATGTTACATGCATTATTTAAGTTCACACACTTTTTAATGCTAAAAAATAAAAATAAAAAGACACAATCAAAGTAAAATTTAGTTTATGCATTAAAAATTAAAATTTTAGAGCAAAACTTACAGTAACTGTAGATTTATTTACAACTGTTACAGACCTGAAAAAACATGATTTTTTGCAAGTAAATTTCAAACACTTATGATATTTTTCGATGCATTTTCTGCCCAGTTCTCTTGGACAAAGTTGCAACGCCCTCTTTTTTGGCATTCTGGGGAAGTACCCCCAAAGGTCTTGTGTGCAAAAAATGCAATTCGGGAAAAATAAAACACAATAACAGCATTATTTTGAATAGAAAACTAGAAGAATAAAAGCCACAAAATGCCATTAAAAACAAATGGTTGACTAACAAGATATATTAAACAGAAATTGCATTGGGGTCACAAATGACCCCAAGGAACCCACGAGGGTTAAAGGAAGCCATCGTAGCTTTGTTAGTAAGATAAGAGTTTTGGGTGTAGACATTTCTAAGCTTCTTGATTAGGTGTATTTAACATCAAAAGAAAAAGAAAAAAAAATTAAAAATAATACATCAGTCATTATCATCCCTATTCATAATAAGAAACTTTCAACATTATTGTACAATTTTGCTCATTTTATGTTTGAGCTAAGTGAACCTTTGTTCAAAACAAGTAAAATTTTAATGAAGATAGCCATATTTTAAGTTTTTTCAAGTGAAATAAGTTAAAATGTCATTACCATAAATGTCATAACTATCCCGTGCAAAAGTTCTGAATATGAGGTTGGTAATGATGGCGCTGAGAATAAAATGATGCTAAGTGCATTAGTTCTGTTCTAATATTTTAGGGGCTTGATTATTTTTAGTGGCTTGGTTAATTTTTTAGGCTTTAGATGTTTTATTTCACAAGTAAAACCAAAATTCATTAGAAAAATTCATTGATGAGTATTTAAAAAAAGTCCAGTAATTCAGCATGTTTAGTATATTTATTTTGATTTTGAATGACTAAAGTAATTGAAGTTCAAATTAATCAATTGATTTATTAAAGAAAACTAAGGGGAAAATGCACAATGATACTTTTTGTCAAATTTACGAATTCAACCCTCAATATTTCAAAATGAAGACGTTTTGTGAACTAATGCAGCTTTTAAAAAAATCATATTTTGCCTTCATCAATGCCAAAGTACACCATTAGTGAAAAGTTGAACAGTTTGGAGTGCAAAATAACACCTTTCTAGAGAATTACCCACATCCATGTTACAGTGAAAGTGATTTTCCATTAATATCCAGTCTTTCACCAGTGCCATTGAAATACAAATGTTGATACCCACTGGCTCATGTTGACATTTACCAGACTTCGGACCTTGAACAGTGACATTTATATATTATAAATAATTTGACTTCGTGCAAATGTTTCTATCAAGCAAAAGAAAGTATAAAAATACCTGGTATCTTTTTCAAGTACTGGCATATTAAATTCAAAGCATCTAGAAATACAGTCGATTCTTTCAATTCCAGAAGAAAATGGGGAAGCGAAGTGGTACAAGAGAGCCTTTCCTTTTTCTACACAAAAAGATAGATGGTTAAAAAACATAGTGACAACATTATTCATTTATTTATTCTTTGAGTGTATTAAAATCAGTTCACTCTTACATAAGAATAAATATTTATCACTGCTTCAGGAGTGGAAAACCAAAAATGTATTTTTGTATGAGTTTGTGTCAAAAAAGATGCCAATTTTGTATCAGAGCAATCAGTTTTGTATCATGAAAGAACCAAATTTGTATCAGAAAGATCGATTTTGTATTAGATGAACACACAGTTTTGTAACAGAATCTTTAATTTTTGATAAAATCATAACAAAATTTGAAGTAAATGCAAAATATTTGTAGCAAAAATACATACATAACTTTTAAAATCCTTAAAAGCCATACATAGCATCGTCACTTAAAAATTGTGTACAAGAAAAGACTTTTGGTAAGTGTACAATTAACCATAATACACACTTAAGTTAGTGGTTTCACAGCTTTTATTTCAAACATTTACGCTGTTTTTGTCTATACCATTACAAAACAGAGACAACAACAAGTATTTAAATAAAAAAAGTGCCCATAATGTACTTGTTACACTTAAAACTAAAGGGTAAAAAACAAATAAATAACTTTAAAGAATGTATTTACAGTAAGAAAATTGTACACTTTCAGTAAGTGTACAATTAATCAAAATACAAACGTAAGTTAGTTGTTTTAAAGGTCTTATTACAAACATTTATGCTATTTGTATCTATACCATTTCAGGACAGACAACAATTAGTGTTTAAATCAAAAAGTGCCCATAATTAATATTTATTTTGCTTAAAACTAAGGAGCAAAAATTAAATAAACACATAAATTTAGCGAACGTATTTACAGTAAGAAAAAACCATTTTGAATTATTATAGAAAAAAAAGAGAAAGAAGCTATAAGATGTGAGATTGCTTTTTTTTTTACTTTTGTAAAAAATTCATTTTTTTTTTTTGGAAGTATTCAGATGACTAAATTGATGAATAAGTCTTGAAGGAATAATGACAAACAGTCTTAAAAACCCTTAAAAACACGGGCTAAAAATTCTGGACTGTCATTTTAGGTGACCCCTCGGGCTTTGGTGAATTAAAATATTTACATATAAGTGGGCATGTTTTTCAGTGCAATTTACATTAAGTACTTACTTCCCGCCACCCGTAAAATTCGAGATGATAGGCCTTTACACATGAGAAAAAAAATTAAGGAATTCAGCATCATGTTTAATTTTTTACAATTATTAGAATTAAAAATAAGGCCATCTTCTGATGGGCATGCAAATACTTCCTTTTATTTCAGAAAATGCTGTTTTCATTTCACTGTAAACAAGCTGTGAATAAAAAATGTGTCAGTTAAGTACCTTTTTCTCAATACTGTCTACTAACAAGAAAACTAACTAGTAGGATCCAGCATTGACTTTTTACTTTACTCTTTTTATAAGTGTTGTTTAGTGTTAGTCCTACAGACAATACCGTGATTAAAAATGTCAAGCATTGTATTTTACAGTATTAAATTTTAACAGCTGACTTATAAATGGAAAAAAATAATAACAACAGTAATAAATGGTTACCTCAGCATAGACCATCTCCATTTCATTCAGAAGGCTTTTGGAACGGAAGCTTTTGCTGTCATTCTGCTTAAAGTTGATGCCCTGATGATCTAAAGATTTCATGTAGTAATTATCGATTTGTTCTCTCCAAACATTATTAAAAGCTTTCTGTTTCTCTTTCCATTCGTCATGCTTTGCTTTCAACCTGGCATCAAAATAATATTCACTTAAAATTCTGGTAATTTTACATTTTACTCAACACAGTGTAGGAGTTTTAATAAAACAGCCTTCTAATGTAAAAATAATTATTCATTTTAGAGCAGCAATAGTATTTTGCAACATATGTTGCAAATTTCCTTTAATTTATTTTAAGGATATTTTAATTTTAATATCTAAAGTATACTACTGTAGAATCTTGAAAAGATGGGGCAATTGAGACCAATTACTTTCTAAAAGTCCCAATATTTAGATAATCAAGAAGGCTTCTATTTTGATATCATGCAGTTTTACAAATGCTATTTCATATTATATGAGATCAAAAGTATTTATAAAAACTGAAGCTAAAAAGAGAGAAAAAGTATACCGGTAGCATAGACAATTACCTAAATTTTAATTTTAAAATATTCATTTTACATGTAGCAATTTCAAAATTTGGGATTTAGTTTGCTCTGACAAAACATTTTTGTCTTTTTTTGTACCCGTTTCTTTAATAGCATTATTAAACAATATTACAGACATTTTGTTTTTAAAGCCACCCAAACATTTTCAAGAAAAATTTACAATATGCATGTGAACATAACAAGGAAGAGAGTTTAAGCTGCACTGGCTCCAGAACAAGTCTTAAGGAATTGCTTTACAAATATGTTTGCTTAACAGAGTGTTTCAGATAAATAAGGTTATACGGAGCATATAAATAACAATTCTATACTTGATCAACCTTCTTCGAAAACTGCAAATTATTTATTTATATTTTCTAAGAAAAATGCTTCCGAATATTTTTAAAATTGTAATAATTTAAAAGGATACCATAACCTATCTAATTAGGACTGTTTCCCAACCTTTTTTAGCTTACTTACCACTTGGTTGTACAGTGTGCTAAATTGTACCACATCGTAAAAATGATTGTATTTTGTGAAAAATAAATTATATTGTAGGTCTATTTATTGTTTTGCATTACACATTTTATAGGGTGACTACGTATGCACATCACATAATGAGAAAAACCTAAAAATCATGCTGGATTATAAACTCATTTAAATTATATGCATGTGTTTGTTCAAAGTTTCATATTTATTTACTATTTTTCCAAATTTTGTTACTAATAAATGGTTGAAATGAAAATTCAAAATTATAAAAATCAAATTCATTTATTCTAATATCATATTCAATTATTTTTATAAAATATATTTAACACAATTCTTGCACTCGTTTTAAAGAACAAAACCTTTTGAAATTTACTAATGGACAATGGCTAAATTTAAAAGTCTACTTTAAAAAAAGGATATAGATAGACGGATTTTTGATTGTTGTCTGCACATATTATCTTTACTGTGTAATGTTATTAATTAAAATAAGAATAAAAGAAAAAACTTTCTGTAATATAGTTTCATTCATTTATCTTTTGTGTTATCCCATCATTGATTATTTTAGTGTACTACAAATTAGCAAATTGCGTACCACTAAGGGTACACCTACAACAGGTTGGGAAATGTTGCATTAGGAAATAGTTTATTCTTCTTGAGACTTTTGTAGCAAAGTACAAATTAAGACAGTATTTCTGCAATCCATAGCATCATTTAAAGTAACATAAAAAAATTAAAATTCAAACCTTTTCAGAATGATAGGCACTGCTACAACTGGGTTCCTTTTAAGGCCTTCAACTAATTCATCTGTTTTATCACCGTAAATCCTGAAAATTAAAGTTAAAACTTATGCATTATTCAAATCTAGTCAACATTTTATATTTACATCACATATTTTTTTTTTTTTTTGAATTTAAAAACTTCAAATATATTTTTAAAGCACTTTTAGAAAAACTTAACCGCTAGAGGAAATATTTTGGAGGATACTAATAATTTTACCACAAGGTCATTTATGTGAGAAACTAGCTGTGCATACACAACAACGCCAGTGCTAAGAACTTAAAAGAAACCTGTAGAATTCATGACCTCGTCAACCTTGTGTGTTTGTGGAATCTGACGACCCTTGGTGTCAGTTGCTGCATAAAAAAAAAAACTAAAAAATGCTCAATTCAATAAAACTTTAAGTAGTAAAACCACATAAGTATAGCATCATAAAACCTTAAAAGCTTGTACAAGTTTCAGAAATAACTTATTTCTATTCTTGTGATGTAACAGAAGTATAAAATGAAAGACAAGTTTAAAATATGGAAGCATTTTATGTAAAAGGTGCCCCAGATCTACACGCAACCACACCATCCTTGCAATAATGTACTCCATTTTTGTTGAAATTTGATTGATTACATATAACTTCAGGCAATTTTGGAAAAATGTGTACATGATATGTATTTGTATGAGATAATATATATTTTCATATAAACATATTTGTTTCAGAAACTTGATTCTTTAAACTATGGTTTAATTTAGAGAAAAATACAACGTTAAGGAGGCTCAAATAAACAGGGATACTGCAGACACGTGTTTCGGCGCTACAAGGAAATGCGTTCCTTGTAACACCGAAACACGTGTCTGCAGTATCCCTGCTTATTTGTGCCTCCTTAACGTTGTATTTTTTTCTACATCAATAGCACAAAGGTATTTGTAAATTTTATGGTTTAATTGTTATTGATGTCACTTATCAATTAAATACTATAAGTAAACACTTCACGATGAACAGAGCTTTTTGCAGTTCAGAGATAGCTACAATAAATTCATTTTGAGTTCGCAACAGAAGATGAATAAGAAACAACTTGAACATTACACAAATATTGAGAAACAATAAGAAGTACCTGTGCAATGCTTTCTGGTGCAAAACTGTAGATGTACCACCTAAAGTATCATCTAAAGCAAACATGCTTTTTTCATCGGTAGTCATTTTGTTGATTCTTTTTTGAACATTCTCTAAAACTCCTATTGTATGAAGGTTTGCTTGGATAGCAATGTCAAGCTATAAATGGACGAAATGTTTAAACAGTATAAAACATACTAAATTTGATACATTGAAAACATTGGGTGGGTCATAAATGAAAAAAGAAAATGCACAGCATAAAAGTGTTAATATAAATAAAGTAATCAATGGGAAATAATTATAATAATACTTTGGCAACAGGGACGTCATTTCGAAATTTTCCAGGGGGGGGGGGCGCAAAGGGTGCATACACAATGTAAAATTTACCAAAAAGTGGCGAAAACACGCCCACTTATATGCCAATACATTGATTTCCCAAAGTAAGGAGGGGGGGGGGCAATTGACCCCCCCTGCCCCCCCTAAATGACGAGCCTGTTTGTCAAGAATAATTCATTCAGTGATCAAATTTAAAATTATTTTATTTTCTTTCAATTGAAAATATTACAATTGAAGTTCTATGCAAATTGAAGCATATCTTAACAAAAAGAAAAAAAAAAAGAATATTACAAAAGAGAAACATGACTATAACAGACGATTATTTAAGACACATACTATGACATACGTGGTTATAAAGCCTCATGAAAGAATAGTTGTAAAATCAGTAAAATGGATAAAGCAAAAAATAATTACCTCAAATCTTTCATCTTCACAGCGATATATCATTTCTTCATATTCAGTTTTACGAGAAGTGACAAATGTAGAGTCTTCAGACCAGGATGGGAAAGAAACCCAAATGTCATTTAACACCTAATCCAAAGAGCAAGACGAAAAAAAAAGTTTTAAAATTTATAGGTTTATTGCTACAGAAAATTCTATCAACTTTGAAGAATAATTCCCAAATTTTACACTATGTTAATCTTTTATGCCCATTTTTTTTTGGATTTCAGCTAAGTACTATGTCTGGTAATAGTTCTCTTCCAGAAGAAAAATAAATTTTTAAGAAAATCAGCATTTTGGTGAGATATAACAAAAGGTTGATGTGATTCATAAAGTAAGTTTCTTCTGGATAGGTGCATAAAAAATTAAGAACTCTAATGACAACAAATGTCATAAATTTCATTCATGTGACTTGTGAATACGACTTTTTTTTCTTCTTTTGGAATTTTTTTGTGAATTTAAAAGATTTTTCATACAGTATTACTTTTAATATTTTGCTTTGAAACAGGGATCAATTTGCATGGGAACTCACAAAAGCCAACACCAGCATTTCTTTTCTAATTCGTGCACATTTTCATGCATTGGATGCAATTGAAATTATTAAAGTGTCAACATAAGTTCTGAAAACTACATAGCTCTTATTTCCTTAGAAAACAGGCATGATTGTGAATAAAGTTACTTTACAAAGCAGTGAGTGACCACCCCTAAGCAAGGGCTAAGGCAGGAACGTGCAATACACCGCCAACTCGGTTATTTCGATCCTTCGATCGAAATAACCGAGTTGGCGGTGTATTGCAAAGTTACTTTAGCTTATCAATTTGGTTTTCAAGCTTCTTGTGCCTAAATTTATCAAAACTTGAAACTTATCACCCAGAAATAATGAACCAAACACTAAATTTTATGAGATAAGAGTTTACAGTTGCAAAAAACAGAGTCATTATAATAAATATATTTTCTGGGAAGTTTCCAAATTTTGTAATAAAAAAAAGAAAGAAAAGTACTGAATAAGAAACTCACTTCTTTGCACAGCAAAGTACGGCCAGAACATTTGGGCTGCTTATGATCCCGCGTCAAAGCTCTGTAACTTGCCCCATTTCTTCCCCCAGTAGCATAATCTGCATTAAATAAATAAATATATTAATAAAAGAAGAACCACACAGAGAGAAGGTAAAAATATTAAAAATACAAACATTCTTTCAAGAACTTTGAGGTAGGCAATATTATTATTCTTCTTTTTAAACTATGTAACAAAAAAAAAAAAAAAAAAAAAAGACTTATGATAAAAAAATGGCAACCAAAGAAGTATTAAGATTAAGAGAAACTGTGAGATCAGGATATTTATTCCTAACTGAGCAACAAGAAGAAGAAAATGTTATCAAGCTGAAATATAAACAATTATAATCATGTAAAAGCAAACAAAAAAACAAAAACATATAAATTAATAGTTTATTGTTACGCAAAACAAATTTCAAATTAAAAATCATTAACACACACAAAACAGTGCAGCAACTATTAAAAACTAAAATGAGAAACATTTGAAAAAAAAAAAAAAAAAAAATAGAATAATTAAAGAGAAATTATATTCTGCATGCATTGAAAACAAATTATAATTACCAATATCTAAAGCCTTTTCAGTATTATTTCGGCGAAGTACATACGTTATTATTCGCATAGGAACTGGTTCAATATTTTCACCGGATTCATTGAATCCAAGCATATCCTTTAAATCTTTAAGGAGACCGGGTGATCTTCTGAAAATGTTCAGATTTTTACATACATATTTGTAACATTGTTAAATACATCAGTAAAAAAAAAGATAGAGAATAGTTCTCCCTTTCCCAGATTTGTCATACTTAAAAGTCCTTTTCCCTGATTTTCAGAAATATGTCAAAAATTTGTTCTATTTTATGTATTGATATAACAAACACACACACACACATATATATATAAATATATATATATAAATATATATATATATATATATATAAATATATATATATATATATATATATATCTATATATATATATATATATATATATATATATATACATACACTGCTCGACATTGAAAATGCAACACCAAGAAGGAGTGGTCAGAAATTCATGCAAATTTTACCATAGATGCACGTCACTGAGTTCTGCAAATGATATGAAATGCGCAGCTCTCCGACGCACGTGAAGTAAGATATAAGAGAATGAAGTTGAAAAGTGGGCTATGTTCATGTGGGTTTTTCTGCCAGACTAATTATCGGAGAAATTTGGTTTTTGTCTCGAAGGATACGTGTGATAGGAGGAAATGCCGCGCTGTCCTCAACGAAGACACTTCCAGCATATAGACGACTTTACAAGGGGTATGGTGATCGGACTGAGAAGGGGAGGTTGGTCCCTAGGTCAAATTGCAGCTGATACCCACATGGATGCAAGCACTGTGCATCGGCTGTGTCGGAGATGGTTGGAAAGAGGAAATGTAGCCACATTGAGGGGTGCAGGTGCAGCCCGAGTGACGTCAGACCGCTTGGATCGACGGGGCGGACCCGCAAGTCACTTGTACGTCGATTCTGCGGCACGTGCAAGGTACCCTGGATGTTCCTGTGTCGACCAGAACCATTTCCCGTCGACTGGTTGCACGTGGCCTGCAATCACGGCGCCCGCTAAGAAGACTGCCATTGACCTCACAGCACAGACTCCAACGTTTGGCATGGTGCCGGACCAGAGCGACGTGGATGGCAGAATGGCAAACCGTAGTGTTCTCAGATGAATCCCGCTTCTGTTTGTCCAGCGATAGTCATGGCATACGTGTGTGGCGTCGACGTTGGAGAAAGATCGAATCCGGCAGTAACTGTGGAACGCCCCACAGCGTGACAACGTGGCATGATGGTTTGGGGCGCTATTGCATACAATTCCGTATCACCTCTAGTTCGTATTCGGGGCACTATGACGGCCCAACGATATGTAGATAATGTACTGCGGCCGGTGGCAATCCCCTACCTTCAGGGTCTGCCAAATGCAATTTTTCAACAGGATAACGCCCTTCCTCACAGTGCTCGAATCAGCCAACATGCTCTACGAGGTGTACAGATGCTTTCCTGGCAACCATACTCTCCTGACTTGTCACCAATCGAACATGTGTGGGACGTGATTGGACGCCGTTTGCAGAATCTGTCACTGCCTCGTTCAGAGGACGAACTGTGGCAAATGGTTGAAAGGGAATGGAGTGCCATCCCTCAGGACACCATCCGCAGGCTTATTGACTCCATGCCTAGACGTGTTTCTTTGTGCATCGCTGTCCGCGGTGGTCCTACTTCTTACTGAGCCGACGCCGTCCTCGCTCTAAATTTTGCTTATTTATTTTGAAATAAATATGACTTATTGTTCCATGCTGTGTCTGTCTTCTTACCAAATTTCATCAATTTCTGACCACTCCTTCTTGGTGTTGCATTTTCAATGTCGAGCAGTGTATATATATATATATACATATATATATATATATATATATGGACATAATGTAAAATATAAAGAACTTATTCATATGAATTATCTTTTGCAATTGTGAATTAATAAACTTTGGAATGAGAAAAAATCTTCAGTTAAAGTAATAAGTTCAATAAGACAGTCATGAATATGACATAACTTACACAACAACATAGAAGCTATATTTCATCAAGGAGAATGGTGCTTCAGACTCTAAAATATTAGTTTGGGGATTTATCAGACTCATATTTCATTTTAAAAGGTTAAACTTGGATTCAGAAACATTAGCATTCCTGAATTGTTTTCAATATACAGCCTGAAGTTACTTATAAGTTTAAAATTATGAAGAGAAGTTTAAATACTTGAAAATTTAGTCCAGCAGTTCAGTGCATACTTTAGACTGACTGCTTCTAAGTCTGAGCAGCCGGCGATAAAAGTATGAGAAATGAACAAAAGAATGAAGAAACTTATTACAATAATTACTATTTTTATACAACACATTGCTTGGAAAAACTCAATGCAGACAAGAAACGAATGAACAAATCCAGGCTCTGCCGGTTGCTTGTAAAATAGCAGAAAAACAAACATGAGTAAAGTTAAAACAGCTATTAAACAAATCATAGCTCTTAAACTTGGCTGTTATTAATACTAAGTCCCCAAAAAGGGAATTAGAAGTAAATTTTACTTTAAGGATAGAACAGCTCAAAATAAAAATGCAGAGTAATATAGTATCTTAAATAATGCAATGAATGGAGAATGTTTGAGAAATGTTGGTTGAGACTATCGACTTAATTTGGTTATGTCATCAACTTGTATTTTAGTAAAGCATGAAATATAATATTCAACAAACAATTTTCTGTGTTTAAAATTTTGTTATTTTTCTTCCAATAGGTGAAAGTTCTTTGCAGGCCATGCAGTTATTTAAATTATCAAAAAAAAAAAAAAAAAAAACTATGAATAGTGAATATAAAACTTACCCCAGAAAAGAAGTTGCAAGATTCAACAATTCTGATCGAGTTACTATATCTTCATTAAACAGCATTAAGCAACGCAAAAAGTTGTCATACACTTCCTGAGATTCCAGTGCAGTTCTAACCTACAACATATTTTAAAATTGTTCTTTATACTCCACTAAAAGTACTTTACTTGACTTTATATAGCTTTAATATTAGCACTTTATAAAAACAGTATCGTACCAACTATGATGTGCTAAATGTGATAAAAAATATTCAATACCACTTAGGCATGATAAGCATGAAAAGTTTAATAAATGTACAAAATGTTTTAAAAAATTCAAATAATGATCACTTAACAAGAACCAATCTTCCTTTCTCCATAAGTAACACCTGCAGTATTGCAGAAAATCAGAAAAACATATTAAAAGATAATTATAGTTCAGGTTTTCCATGAGGTAGAAGTATATAAAATGCAGTAATAAAGTGTCAAGTTTATTGAAGTATGACAGAGAGATTGTTCAAAACAAAGGAAAATTTTCTTTGTGTATATTTTTTGGTAAATTTTGATTTTCATTAATGCAGATAAAGGCTTGTATGAACTAAACTGAAACTAAATATGGTCTACTATTGCTTTGAAAATAATAATAATAATAGTAAAATAAAAAACTATAATATACTGTACATAACGCAAAAAATGTATTGAAAATTAGGGATATTTTTTCATACTTGAGGATGCTAAAATTCAAATAGATGTTACAAGTTAGTTCAAATTATAAATAATATAGCTAACAAAATATAATTTCAAAACTTTAAATAATATATATATATATATATATATATATATATATATATTTCATTTTTTCTATAAACTGAAAAATACAATAAGGAATATAGAAGAATATTTTTAGAACGTAATAATATTATAGATTACAATAAAAATATATACCATCAACAAAAAACTTGAAAAAGGGTAAATAGCTCAAAGAAAATTTTTCTTTCAGATTGATCACTTCATATCTCTAAAATCCATAACTTGAAACATACTCATTCTTACTTTAAAGCAATTAATAACAAATAAAATAGGCAAGGCAAAACATTATTAAATATTTGTTTCAAATAAAACAAACACATTTTGAATGAATTCAACTAAAATGTAAGAAACATGTTAATCCTGGAAAAAAAAAAAAAAATGCCGTAGGAATAAGTAAATCACAACTTCACCTTGTCAAAAAAGAGATGTTCTTCATAAGCTCCATATTTATAAACAGGTGCTGCAGAGGGATCAATCACAAAGGAATAATTTGACTCCTAAAAAAAAAAAAAAAAAAAAGAGAAAACACTTAAAGCAAAATGCTTGATTTTATTACAGTACTTCAAGCAAGTAATAAATATTATTTTCTCGTCACATATTTGTTAAACTATTGAGGAAAGTCAGCATAGATTATTTCAACCAATTATCGTAACTAATGCACTACAAGTTATGAGACTACTGTAGTCTATACAATTTTTCATAGTTTGTAATGTAATGTGCAGCATAAAAAAAGAGAGAAAAATGTTTAGTTAGTAGAATGCTGCAAAAAATACAAATTTGTCCCAATATTTGGCAACTTTTTCAAACAAATTTTGTAAAAAAACAAGGTTCAAGTGAATATGGTTGTCAAAAGTCTTACATGAGCGTTTTAGAAGATAATGAGAATAAGGAATGTTCCTGAAAATAAGAGCTGATTTGAACTATCAGATATTGTGATGTTTCCCATATTTATTTGGCGTTGCTCATTGTAAATTGAGGTTGAGTTACCATTCATTTATTTTGAGTTGATATTTGCTTTGAATAGCACACGCCTCAGAAAGAAAAGAATATTAACAAGCAATAAATGCCAATATAGAAGCATGTTCATGTTTTCGGGTTCCAAGAAACGGTTAAAAAATGAAGGTTGAAAGAAACAAAATCATTGGTTTAAAAATGGCTTAAAAAAAAAAGAGAATGGATTACTGGGAATAATTTTCCTTTACTTAAATTCACTGCTTCATTATTCTAAATCTATGAGTAGTACATCTAAATTTTTGAGTAGTGTACCAGTTTATTACTTTTGACTGCCCAATGTGCCACTAGTTATAGTTCTAGCTAGTTTTAACTTTGATCACCCATTTTCCCATCTTTAAGATCAGCCCAGCAAGTTCACTTATTACATAATTTGAATTTATCAGAACATTTTGTTCTGAATCGTAAATGTATAGCACCGCAATTGAATATTCCTCTTAAAACATTCTCAAACATACACACAAAAGGTTTCTCCATTACATAACGCAAATAAGTAATGCCAAAAATGTGAATATGGTACAAGTAACTAACAGAGTAGAATGGAATATTTATAAGCACACATAAAAGTATTTTACGTATGCTTAAAAGTGAAAAGCATACATTGAATACATTTTCCTATTTTATATTGAAAGTTGTGCACAGCAGAAGCAATAAAAAAGGGGAAAATTTGATATGCAGTTTTTTTTTTGGGGGGGGGGGAGGAGGGAGTAAATTGGTACCTCTATTCAAAAGAGGAAAGCTGATAAATAATACTCTATCTTGTTATAACTATTAGGAAGCACAATTGGTGCCTTTGGGGAGGGGAAGCTTTAACCTTTGAGAAAAGGGAGAAAAATTCCTTTCCTATCGTAAAAATTTTGTAGAAATAACAGGAGCGTTAAATTGCCAGCTCAACAGAAAATTATTTTTGTACTGAAAAGCATATGTATATCTGACAAAAATCAGGAGCAACAATTCAGGTGCGAAAAACATTGCGTAGAATGTGCACAAAGAATATAGCAACAGACCAGAGAATATCCTTTTCGCGAGTTGATGCTCATGTAGGCTGTAGATAAGCAGCTCTAAAGTCTTCCCCAACCCCCAGTCAGGCTGACAGAAAGGATCAGTTCAAAAGAAGCTTTGGAGAGGGGCAGAGACAAGATTGCCTGTAGCAATCAACTATCCAGCAGTAAAAAAGAATAGCATAGTTACCAGAACGTCAGATATGTCTGAAGAATCACCATCAATTAAATGCTCCTCAATATCTTCCGATGTATTTTGTTCAATGTCATCCTTAAAATAAAAAGAAGTTATGTAGTAAACAATAGAATAAAAATATATTCATATGCTTTAGTGCAGTAGTGAATTTATTAAAATTTCCTCTAAAAGTGCTCTGTCATCCTTAAAATAAACAGAAGTCATGTAGTAAACAATACAATGAGAAGACATTCATATATCATAGATCCTTATTTCAGTGGGGAATTTATTAAAATTTCCACTAACAGAATATCAATTTAATCCTGAGTTGTGCTGAATTAAATGATTTTTTTTTTCAGAACTGCTATACTGGAACGGCCTTTGTGCATCAAATCAGAACACTAGGAGTGAAAAAAATGCCTTTGTATTTGAGCTGAATAAGCTTTGTACTGTGCACAGTGCAGAAAATTATTAGAATAATGGTAACCCAGAAACAGATATTAAAAGATTTCGTTAACATTTCGTACAGGTATTTGAGAAAAAAACACATAAAAAATGAATTGAAATATAATACAATGACAATAGACGTTACTCCATCAGAATCATTCATCTTAATATGCTGCTTAATGAGTAAATAAAGTTTCAAGTCTCAAATGTGGACTTTTTTGTGAAAGTACCAATTAAAAAGGGAAGAAAATCAGCTTGCAATGGGCTTTGATTTCTCATCTATATGTAGAACATGTGCCTAAAAATGTGAGTAATGGACTCACTATTTACTAGACAGATTATTTAGTCATGACCATAAATATTACACGTATTTAATAGCTTAATCCATTTTTATAAACTTCACAGGCAAGCTAAACAACAATTATGGTTTGAGTGGTGTTTTGAAGCAAAACCTTTTTTTTTTTTTTTTAAATCCTGATCTAGTTCAATGTGTTCCAAACTGCTTTGTGCCATGACAGTATCTACCAAGAAGTATAAATTACAACTAGACTTTAAAAAATTTAAATTGATAAGATTTTAATACTAATTGCTTGATAATCGCTTCAACTATCCTCACCAGGGAACCACACAAATAGTATAGAAATGCAAATTTCTTAAATAAATAGCAACTAAAACACGACATTCAGATATTTATTTTACTTTAAAAGTTTTTATCATTGTATCTCCACTATTGAGATATAAGTTCTTCAAGCCTGCCCAAATTTTAAGTGTCAAAGTTAGACTTGGAGGAGAAATTGAAGTTGCACGTGCCTTAAACACCTGCAACCACAAAGCATATGAAAGATGTGTGCTATGTCTTACGCAAACTCGCTAAATTTGCAATATTTCTTAAAATATTGGCATCCTTTCATGCCTCATATTATGATAACGGGAACCATAAGGGTAAATAACTTACGCTTCCAAGCATGTTTCACTATGCTGTTTTTATTGCAACTAATTTAGATTTTTTCCATTATAACAATATCGTATGGTTTCCTGGTTAGTGTCCGAGAAATAAATGTTGACAAATGTAGTAATAAAATTTTGAAAAAAAAAAAAAAAATGTATATACATACAAATAATATACAATTTTTTAAAAAGTGTTTAAAATAGGGATAATTAAATCCCAAAAAATACAAAATGACACAAAAATACAAAAGTGTACTGAAATGTCAACGCAAAGCCACTAGGAACAATAACGGTACCAGCATAATCAAAAATACAAAAAGAAATAGTGAAAAGGCGAACCAAGGACTGGCGCGTCATCAAGGGGAAGACCAGATCCCTGGTTTCACTATTTCTTTTTGTATTTTTGATTATATATAACAAATATATATATTGTAAACTGGGTGTTTTTTTTTTAAACAACAAGAAAATCAAAGAAAACATATTTTTATGAGGAAAAATAACTTCTCACAGAAATATACATACTTGCAGTTCCAAATTTTCAACTCCAGACACAAACACTTTAAACGCTTCAATCAAATCTTCATGTTCACCAAACAACTCAATAATTTCCTTGCAAATATTTTTCAAAAAAGTGGATTTTTCTTCCTATACAAAACAATTTTAAACACAAAATAAAAATTATACATATTTCTAAACATAATAATTTGAATTAAGGTAGTGAGAAGTGAAGGAGTGTAAATGCTAAAATTAAAAATTTAGAGATAACCAGTACAAATTGTAGAAGAAACTATCTTCTGTTTTGAGGCACAAGATAGTTATAACAGCAATGTGTTGAACTCAGCTGCAGTTACAACTTCTGCTCTTGGCACAGAGTATCATTTAATTTTTTTTACAACAGTTAAAAGTTATTCTCAGAGTTGATAACTTTTAATTTTCTATGTTTTCAATCAAAATTAGTACCGGAATCTTCTCCCATGTTGGTGTTAAAAGGCCACATTCAATAATAAATGTAAGAGCCGAAATGTGAATAATTTATGTTTAAATTTATAATAATACAAGTAAAAGTTAAATTTGAAAAAAAAAAAAAATCATTTATTGCTATAAATTAATTTTGTTCATTTTTAGGCAAAAATTTGAAACATTGATAAGTACAAAAGCATTTTTATCTAAATGATTATAATATGGATATTATCCGTAAGGATTTGAATTTTTCTTAGGATTACTGAAAAAAGAAAAGAAAATGGTAAGTTTTGGGCAAGTTTTCATAGTCTCTTAGCTCGAGACTGTAGTTCACAGAAATTACAATTATTTCGCAGAAGTTGCCAGCTCTGGTATTTCATATTTTTTAATGTATGTTACGGCAGATTGTAAAATTCAAAACACTTCCATTAATCAGTAATTTCTCGGATGATATTCAGAGGGATAGTAATCACACAATAAAATCACATGTTGAATGCTCAAATTATTTACACTAGCAAAAAAAAAAAAAAAAATCAGCAAAATAAAATCTCGTCATGCCAGCAAGAAAAATATATTTTACTCTCTGGCAGTAATTTGTATTGACATCTGTGTCATTTATAAATTTTTAATGAGAATAGTTTAATTTGATTGAACTTACGGTTAATTACTTACAAGGTCAGTAGTTGTATCTTTTGTCATAGAACTAAGCAGTTGTAAAAATTTCTCATGAGTTTCTGGTTCATCTTCAAATTTTTCCTGCAAAACCAAAAAAAACTAAACTAAATAGATTTTAGACAAGACAAAAATCTTATGGAATTATTCCTTCAAATTAAAACTTGTAATAATTGAGGCCTGCAGTGTTTTGTCCGGTGCAGAGGTAAGGATTTGCTGTTCCTGCATTAAATGAAATTAAAATGGGTAAATTACTTTTCCAGACAAAGGTGGTTGCTGCTCTATGCATTTACCACCTTTGTTAACAAACAATTTTCAGAATGACCCATTTCCCCCCGTTTCAACTCATGCAATGTTAAAAGCAATCTACGAAAGACCAGGTCGCCCTTCTTTAGAAGTTAGTTTATCTTTAGCTGAACATTTCTTGATTTTTTTTCCCTCTCTGCTTATTAACACTAGATTGCCAAAGCAATCATTTAGACTGCTTTTTAATTTTAATTAGGATTTAAAAAATTAGGTAGATAATGACACAATTTCTTAGATTTTTGTGACTTTTTATACAACATATAATTGTTGTTATCTTCCCCCTCCTCCTTCATTTCTAGTATATCTATGTGTAGTATCTATATTGCCTAAGCTTAGGCAATATAGACTTGCTTGGGCAACCTAGTGTTGACCCTTTAAGCAGTTTGCCCGTACAGTGTACGTGCTACCCGAAATTGGCCTCATCTGATTAGCCCGTACGGCGTACAGGCATCGATATTTTCTGATTTCCTTTCCTGGTTTGCCCGAATTTTTCATTATTGAAAGAGACTATTTAGTAGTATTATTTTTCAACAGATGGTGTGGCTTGTCCATGTAAATTAAATGCTTTTCATCCGGGTTTTTCTATGTAGCGGGAAAGCGGGAACTTTTTGTTCTACTGTATGACTAGACAGTATGAAAAAGACTTCTGAACTTTTTGGAAAATTGTAAACTTCAAATTTCACAGTAAGTGTGAGAGAAATTTTTGCATAACTTGTAAACCATTCTTTACTGCCTGCAGAATGTACTTGAAAAATGCAAACATTTAGGGTTTTTGTGACCAAAATTGCAAAATAAAAAATGTTGTAAAAGCATTAAAAACTAAAAAAAAAATTAAATTCCTAATATTCTTACTCTGTTAAGTATGGTACTTAAAAATATGCAATAAAAGTATGCCTTTTTTGGAAGCATTTCTGGTAAAATAATTGACCGCTTAAAGGGTTAACTGATGCAGTTATTTTTTTTGTAAAAAGAGCTTAGAACAGTTCATGACTTCCAGCCATTGAAATAGAGTCAAGGAGAGTGTCTAATGATGTTGTTCAGCAAATAAACCATGCAACCGCAGCCAGCGCACCATCTCTCTTCCCCCTACCACAATAAATCTTCAAATAAATAAACTTTCTGACCTCAAACTTATTCAGCATGCAAGACATTAATATAAATGCTTTTTCTTTGGAATTGAAAGATAAATTACTAAAAGGGATACTTCCAAAAGTTAAAGGGGGGAAAAAGAAAAATATTTTCCTTTCTAAAATGTGTTATCATTTCTACAAGCAAAAGTTGAGTAAAAAAAAAGAATAAGCAATTGTTTTAAGTAACATTTGCTAATGATATGAATATTTTGTCTTAGTTGTTTAAGCAATTCGATGTCAACATTTAGATGAATGATTACGTATTTAAATGGAAGAGTTTATTTGGAATGGCATGTGGCCACTCATGAGAAGCATCTCTATATTAATAACATACACCCTTCAAAGATTAAGCAAAATATTAATTAAATTTGCTTCACCCTCCTCAGTATTAAATGATTAGCTAGAGTTCTGTAGGATGTGAAGAGATACAACTTTAAGTGACAGTCGTACAGCTAAAGCATTATGCATTTCACCTACTCAATACATGTATGCAGAGGTTTTAATAAAATAAAATCCAAAACAAGCTCAAAAAATAGAAAATTCAGTTAAAAATTCACAAAAACTGCAGAAATCAATAAATTCATGTAAAAAAATATGACGTTACCTTAACTTTAGACAGAAAGGAGAATGCCTCATTTGTTGAGACTTCACTTTCTTTTTGGAAGCCTTGTGATACTCGGACTTCAGATGACTCTGAAGCATCAGCTACAACATCTGGTTGGTTTGGTTCAAGTGCTTCAATCTAAAACAAGAGCATAAATCTGTAAAATACTGCAGAGGTTTACAACAAATTATTAAAAGAAGTTTAAATGCTATTGCCATAAAGGAAAAGGATTGCTATACATAGTTGAGAGCATTTATAACAAGAAATTAAATTAAGAAAAAAAAAAAAGCTCTGAGCATATTTTTATTTTTTTCAAAGGAAAAAAGTCCAGAAAAGTGGCAAAAAATCTATGAAATTTATACATTAGAATTCAAAGGTGAAAACATTAGTATGGCTGTAAGTTGCAATCATTAGTAAATAAAGAAGGAAATGATCAAATCTTCCAAAAAGCAAACTAATGTCAGTTGGAAAAAAAAAAGCTAGTGTGACAAAACCATTTTTTTTTTTTTTGCAATTATATACATCATGCTCTTTCTTTCTTTTTTTAACTTTTCACTACTGGGTTCATTAGACTTTTCTTTATTCATTCAGCTTGCTATAGCTTGTATCAAGTATCCATTTCAAATATATCCATACCTGCCAACATGTCTACTTAGAAAATCTTACAATTTTTCCTACGAAATCGTACTGAGACAATAACGTATTTCTTAATGAAAATCAGACATTAAATAAGTTATTGTAATTATATCGCGGTCACTTTCAGTAGTTTTCTTTCATTTTAATTGATATTTTAACTTTTCTTTATATTTTCAATTGAATAAATTCATTTCAGTTGTTATTTTCAGTGACGTATTTGTTAAATATAAGCATGCTGGTAAAAAAAAGCATGAAAAAAAATGAAATAAAATAAAGTAGTCTTCGGTAGTCATGTTAAAATAATTTCTAACCACAAAAAATATTAAAACACTGACCAGATGTTAAAGGATTGAAATGTCAAACAAAAGAAGCGATTTTACGAGAATCGCGGGTAGAATGTAAACATGTAAAATGGGGAAGAAAAAATTTATAAATTATAAAAATAAACAATTAAATGTGATAACCTAAGGTAGCATATGTCAATGTAACCTAAAAATTTCGCGAATATTAAAATATTTGCACGATGCAAAAGGATTGCAGTATCAACCACGCGGACCAGTTTTCCGCGAAATACGCGCTCAGTGTTGAAATATGACGAAGTTTAGTCTTTGCCTCACGTATTAATACATGCAACGATGTATTCAAAAGAAGATTCGTCGTTGAAATGTAGTTATATATGGAAAAAAAAAATTGGAATTGATGAAAAATCCGAAAAACGTACGATTTTACACCTTTACCGTACGATCGTACAAAAGGGCAAAAAAACGTACATTGTACGGCCAAAACCTACAAGTTGGCAGGTATGTATATCTATTACAAGATTTATTTATGCTAAAACTATCAGGAGCAGCATAGCTTATATTAATGTATTTTTTTTTTCTTAAAATTTATTGGTCTCAACTTTTTTGGCTTTGTCAGAAACCTTGCTTTGATGAAAATAATAGAAATTTATGGTTCTGTTTAGCACATTGTCCTTTCTCGTTATTCAGCAGTATGCTTGGCAAGTTAAAAATTCTTTGCTTTCAAAAAGTCTTTTCTCCCAGCAATTTTGATATTTAAATGCTTGTTACTTCCAATGTCAGTCTTTCTCTAGAACGGCAACCATTTTGGGTATTGAGGTGTGTTGAAAATGTTAGGGATAACTTTTTCTTACTTTAAGGTCGATGTGTTACAGAGGATGACTGTTTACGAATATGAATAGTTCAACACTACAAAATATGAAACATAGAGCTATTAGTTTATAACTGTTAATGTATTACAATTAGAAACTAATCCACCATATTTTGCCAAAAAATGACTTATAATTTAGAGAGAAATTGGAGGATAAAATGCACTAAAACAATAATGTTAACATAAGAGGCATTCATTGAGTTATTTCAATGGAAATTTGTATGAAATATGAAGAGAATTTTACTAATTAAAAACTTTGATTTTGTATAAATAACTATATTTTAATGAAAAGTAGGACTACTCTAAATCTTTGGCTTAGCAGGTTTGAAAAAGGCAGCAAATAAAAAGTGAAATCAAAATACAGTAAAAATTGTTCAATATGAAACAACCATGAAATACTTTCTCATGTAAAAATATTTGCTTTCTATTGCACCATATACAATCCTGACACTGTATTATTTCGTGTTAATTGATTTTTAGCTTTAAGTGTTTTCGTGTCAAAGGTATTTATTTCATTGTATTGGTAAACATGTGAGAAAAATGCTTAAAGATAGCAATGGCTTACTTTTAAGTCTATACTGGGAGCATCTTCATTTTGAGCACTTCCTTGGACTTTCATTTCTGCTGAATAGATATCTTCAGGGCAGGAATCTCGAAACAAAACTGGGCCCTGGGTTTGCAACATTAAATTCATACTGGGAGGCAAAAACATTCCAAACCCAATTAGCAGCTCAGGGTAATATTTTAATAAATGATATACTTTCATTATGACTTCTTGAGGGTCGCAACTATAAAAGATAAAAGAAAAATGATATTATAAAGCAGCTATAAGTAAAATTGTGTCTGTATCAATAAACGATAGAGAAGAAAAACAAGTGTATAGTGAGATTAAAAAAAAGCTTTTAAATGCTTTTAATGATGATGTATATGGAGGAAATAGTCAGATAGGTAGGTCTTTTTTTTTTACAGTTTGTAATGTTTCAAATGTTTATTACTGACAATTCTACTCTTGCCTCAAAGTTAATGTGTTATTTTATTAAAAAAATGAACTTCATGATTAATATCATTCAGTTTTATTTTTGGCAATGATTAAAAAGCTTTGCCCATAACACTGCAACTCCAGTCGTAGATTCTTGTATAAGTTGTTAGACTATTTCTGACATGGAAATATTTTTTAAAAACTGCTTTTTGTAAGGATCTGCTGATTTTAAAAAAGAAAAACAGTTCAGAACAAAACAGGAACTAAGTGTTTTAAAAAAAATCAAAGGATCAGAGGCAAGGCAGTATTTTCTGTCATCTGGTATTTGTTAAGCTGATTGTATGTGCGTGTGTGTGTGGTTCATTGTAAAATATTTAATATAGAAATCTATAGTTTAATTTATAAAATGCAGCATCTGATTTTTGGGCATTCTTTGAGCAAAACTTTGAATTTTTAGTAATCACTAATCCTGTGCTGATTTAACTAGCAGACTATTTTCAGATTTTTTAATCTGTGTTGCAGATTTCTGAGAAAAAGTTTGCTGCTAGGCGACAGAGCAAGTGTAGTAAAAAGAATTAAAAGGTAGGCTTTTTCTTGTTTTCATATTTATCAGCACTTTCAAATTCGAAGAAAATAAATTTCACTTTAATATAACAGAGATTTTCTTGAAGAAATACTTTGAGCATTCATGAATGGTGAGAAATACTGAATTTTTATATGTAACCATTTTTTAAATTATGAATAGCATTATTAATTTACAAATCATTTGAAGACAATATTCATAGTACAAAACAAAATAAATGGGCAGAAGCATATCTAATTTATATGCCACATATCAATTTTTAATCAAAATAAAACACCTAAAGTTTATTACTTTGGAAAATATTATCATAGTTGTGCCACCAAGAGATGACGAATGAGCTGGAAACAGAAGCACTTTAATTTTGTAATAAGTAGAATTAGCAGCAACATTTTTACTGCTTGCACGTTCTCGTTCATCCTACCTATTACAAAATGCAGTGTTCTGTTTCTGCTTTCACTTCATCTGCCACTTCACTATGGAGTGTTCACACTATGCAATCTACTTATATTAAAAACTGAGTATCTTTCTAACTATCTTTCTTTCTAACTATCTTTCTATGTCACTCTTCTTTCTCCTGAACGCCAATGAACTGAAAGTCGAACCAGGTACCGATAGATAGGTAATTTTTCAAGCTTCTTTAGTTTCAATTGATATAATTATACGATTTTAATTACCGAAGATATCAATTAATAAGTAGTCAAGTTTAAAGCGATTAAGCCTAATAAATGATTAAATATGAAATCCATTCTTGCAAACCGTCGTTGCTATGAAACAGTGATAACAATGATAATGAGAATTTTGAATGAAGGCTTAACTAAATCAAACACGAAACTCGTAAGCGGGCCACTTACGTAGAATTTTTATCGCTAGCTACTGGTAATATTTTGAAACATTTATTTGTTAAAGAGCCATCTACTTATATTAAAAACTGAGTGTCTATGTCTGCTTTTTTCCTTTGAGCGAGCTGAACTTACTGAAACTTTCCTCACCATCTTGAAGGCGTGAAGCATCTCAATAATTCGAATGATTTTTTTTATATAGGAAAAAAGTAAAGGCGTGAAGCGCCTGTAAGCGAGCTGCCTTGGCGGGGAGTAGTTTCTTTAAATTTTTTTCTCACTACTTTCAGGGCACAAAGTGCCCGTGCAACGCCGGGCCACGTGCGTGGTATGTCTTGAAATCGAATGAACATTAAATTATATCAAATAATATAACTTCAGAATGAGGTAAAAGTTAGAGAGGGGAGACGTTATGCATCAACATGCCGCAGGAAGCTAATCTAGCTGCCCTGGCAGCTAGTACAATATTAAAGGCTGTTTTTAACTCATTCATATAATAACTACCTTGGCTTTTTACTTTCACTCATGATGTCCATAAATTCTTCAAACTGTTCGGTTCCTAGCTTTGACTTTACTAAATCTAAATATGAAAGGGCTTCATTTACAGTGAGTTCTGGAGGAAGCTGATCTTGCAATAAAATTTTCAATGCCTATTGAACAAAGACAATTATTACGCTTTTGTTTTAAAACCAAATAGTACATGAAACCAGTATGAATAAGAAAATATAAGATGAAAAAATGAACAAAAAAGCGAGCATTGGCACATTAAAATAACTTTGCAAAAAGGCAAATAATCTTTTATAATTTCTTGGCATAAAAATGACTTTTATTAATATTCATTCTTTAATTTTTATTAAAATGTTAGAAACCATCAAACTGCAGTTCATGGAAACTCGTTTTTAAAAACATTAAGCATTCTTAATAGCACCAGTTATTACTGCTTATTAAAAAAAATCACCGAACAAAAAGCAAATTTCAAATTGAACTAACACTATAAGAGAAAAATTAAAGCACATTAAAATAACTTTTTCATCAAAATTTTTCCATGTCAAATTAACACCATACTATGTTCAAGCAGTATGTTACTGTCCTTATGCCTGGTTATACTAATCACCTTAAGTACATTATTAAAAAAAATAGAAAATAATAGGTAGGATCACTGGTGCCCAAGGGAGGATCCAGAACTTGTTCAAGGGAGGGGCGGTTGACTTTTATTATTTACTTTTTACTATGTATTCTGGTTTGTGAATATTAATCACATAATTTCTGACTTCAATTTCGAGACATTTCCAAGGGAAAGCCCTAAATTTCCTTCCTTCAACATCATTATAACTCTTCTAAAATTAAGTTTTTTGAGCTTCAATGTTGAAAATTTACTGGCTGAGAGTCCCTCAGGGGAGGGGTGATCGCCCACGTCGCCCCACCCTTGTATCTGCCCCTGCTGGTGCTCCCAAGCTTAAATTTCGGGGAGGCTGGAAATTCTGAGCCAAATGGAACTCCAAATTGAGTCCAATGATAAAATACGGTTATGCACACTTAAGTACATCAAATGAAAAGAGACATTCAGTCATTTAAAAATTGCAAAGCTACAATTACGTATCCGACTTTGCTGAATCGAATCTTCAGACAAAATTTGCCGAATAAGGACATTTTTTGGAATGTTGCAATGACCTCCAGCGACTTTCAATCCGAGTAGCTCTGCATAGCATTCATTTAAAAAATAGATAACTGATAAACAAGATGGTTCTACCTCTGATATTAGATTCTGGAGGGGTATGGAATAACTTTGGGAAGTTGCATAAGTAAATATCATAATTTATTTCACATAATGAGAGTATGGAGTGTCAAAAAATCTAACTTCAATTGAAATTTTTGAATACAATTTAATAACACAAATATTTTTGTTGAAACAATTTGGATGGATTTCTTTGAATTGATAGGATTCGCTAATTTAAATTAAATATGAAAAATTGAGATAGGATATGGACTTATTTTTTATTTAATAAATGTAGGATATTTAATTATTTTTTATTTAATAAAAAAACATATTTTAAAAATTACAATAAAAATTTGATAAATACAATAAAAAAAAAATTATCATGAATATCATTCTGGTAAAAAATTAATAAGATTAGGGATCTGACATCACATGTAAATATTGTAATCAATTATTAGCAAGATGTATCTCTTCTTCAGTAATTAAAACTTTTTTTTTTTAATCTATTCAACTTCATTCATAATTTGTTTTATATGTTTAGCAGAAATTAGAATTTTCCATGCAAAGTATTTAACAATAACTACTAGTGTAGTTTAACAATAATTTAAAGTGTAGACAAATTGTTTCCGATTTTATTTTGTTTAAAATTTTTTGAACCCTTTATTATATGCATGTAAAAAAATTGCTAAACACATTGCAAATACTAATGCTCCTCTCTTCCAAGTTCACTTCATAATTTTTGAGGAAATAAAACATTCATTAAAGTTTCAAATACTTGGGAAAAAATTAATGAAATAAAAGTAAGTAATTTCGTTGCTAGCCAAGTATCAATCCGGAAGAGAGTTTTCCCTCCACTCAAATTCGTGAATTTCAGCTTCTGTTTTAGCAGCTATTTTTTGAAAGTATGGAACTAATTTTACCCTATCAAATATTTTCATGTGGGAAAAAATAAATACCTACTTGTGCATGGGCATGCTTCACACTTCCAGTTTGCTGCTTGTTAGTTGAATCTTTCTCAATTAATTCCATTTCAAAATATTAAATTAGCAAGCACCAGGAACAAAGAACAGCATATGTCTAAAATTCAAAGGGTATATAATATACTCAAAATAAATATCATTATAACAAAAACAAACTTGACTTTAATCAGGGGTCAATCCCAGATTTTTTTATCAGGGTACTGTTTTTGGAATTTTGTGAAAAATAGTGTGTAATTTTAAGAGAAGTAATGGGTAGTTTTGCGAAAAATAGTTGCGGCAAAAATATTACTGATTGTTTTTGAATTTCGGATTCTTGTGAAAAGTCAATTTTTGAATTTTGTGAAGAGTACGATAACGGACCTAATTTATTTTTAGATTTACAGCTGCTTTAATCAAATTAAAAATAAATAAAAATGTAAGATTATCCATTCTTATGGACAGAGAGATGGATACAGCATTAGAAATAAGAATTCAAATCTAGGTGTCATGATGACACCTAGAGTGTAAATTTCTAGGCATTACAATGAACTTAGGTGCCATTTTTAATAAATAAAAAAAAAAGTGTCACAACATCAAAAAAATAGATAAATAAACTAACAAAAACAAATGCTAGACATTAACAAAAGAATATTCAAAAAGATGCGAAAAATATACAGAAGAAAATGATGCATGCAAAAAATATACAGAAGAAAATGATGCATTATAGGCAAAAAATTGGTAGTATTTAAAAAATATTTTTTTTTAATTTATCCTTTCAGTCGATCATGGGTCACTTAAATTAGAAAGAAAAACTTCAGTGTGCAAAAGCTTTGGGTGTCAACTCTAGCGCCTAAAGTCGGAAATTCAGGCGTCAAATCAAAAATTTTAGTAGCAAAATGCAACTAACGCTGGATAGAGATTGACAAAAAATATGATATGCTATGCGCCGAGAGTGTCGTATCGAGTGCTCAGTAAATACTCTGTACTCAGCCAAGTTTTGATCAGGTACTTGCCCAATACAGTACAGAACCTTTTATCCAGGAACCAAAATACCGGGAAACCAGAAAACCAGCAACATGTTGTCGATTTTTCCCCCACTTTTTAAAATACGAATTTTCGGCAGTTTCTAAAAAATGAAGAGCTTTTCTTTTTTTTTCTTTTGAAATACCTAAATGAGTATGAACGGCTTCTTCATAAATACCATATAAATGGCATATAACTCAGAAATTTTTAATATTGTAATATCTATAAGCACTTCTGGATCGTTTTCTCTTCAGGTTTTAAGATGCATTACTATTTGTTATAGTAACTTGGGTTTTATAATCAATTGGCAAATATCGCTTCGTACCAATGCAGAAAACCAGGAAATTCAGTTATCCGGGATAGCTGTGGTCCCAAACATCCCGGATAATTGGTTCTCTACTGTACTGAGTAGATGTAAAAATTGAATACTATTTAAGATGCCTTATTCATAAAATATGACTATTTTGTGAATGAGTTAAAAATATTAATAACATTAAAAAATAAGATCTTCACATATAAAATCAATACGAAATCTTCACACATAAAGTCAATGCAGAGTAAGAATTATAGCGTATGTCATTTCTACCATATTAAAGACATGAATGTGCATTTATGTGTAACTGCATAGCACTCCAAATCTCTGAAGAAGCCAATTCCATGAACTAATTGATGGCATTCACATAAAAAGAAATGCCGTTTTTAACTCTGACTTAAAATAATTAAAACCAAAGAATTATCGCTTATGAATGCTTCAATATTTTGTTTCAGTAAAAACTTAGCCAAAGTGCATGTC
Organism: Uloborus plumipes; assembly: GCA_038373865.1. NCBI lineage: Eukaryota > Metazoa > Arthropoda > Arachnida > Araneae > Uloboridae > Uloborus > Uloborus plumipes. The sequence continues at coordinate 184,197 of JAXGGA010000549.1, forward strand.
CTTTTCTACTCATAATCAGGCAGTGAAGCACTACACTACAGTTTGAGAAGACATGAGAAAACATCGATACCAATCAATGATTTTATGCCAATCAAAACTTTCCCCACATAAGTGAATAGTAATTACTTTTAACAAATGTGTGAACAATCACTTGATTAATATTTGGATCAAGATCCATAAAAGGATTTATTTTTCCTTCCTAGATTCATTCCATACAACCTTCAAATCACATTGAGCCATTTTTGAGATACCAAAATCAATTCTGTACAAAGTTCTGTTTCTTAAAAATAAATTCAGCTAACGCTAAAATAAAAGGCAGTGAGTCCAGAATTACAGAGACTCTTTCTCGAGGAAAAACACTCAATCAAACCTTTCAATAATAACAAATGATTACTTTAAAATGTAAGATTTTGATGGATTTCTACAACATTTGACACTTTAATAAAGAACTAACATATTAAATACACGGGGAAAACAAACTTTCGTTCAGTAGCATAACAAAATCTTGGTTGGTTGTACCAAGTTACTTTCAAATGAGGACAAATTCTTTCTCATTTATAATATCTGCTTTCTTCTTTTGCATGCAACAAAAATTTTTCATTAATAATCCCACGGATGAATAAATAGAAATTACAATTGTTGACTGCATTGGAGATTAACTACACATGAAGCAATGATTTTGACCATTAAATGTTTTTCAAATTTATATTAAAGCTAGTGTTATGAGCTGTATTTTAGCACGTTTATCAGCAAAGATTCGCAGTTAAAATACTCACACGCGAATGAAAATAGAAAAAAGCTTCACTAATTAATTAAAATCATGTCTCTGGAACAAAAACATCTCTAAATTGGCCGACAAAACATTCAAAACAAAAACATGACAAGAAACACTTCAAACCGCGACCGCAACAATTTTTAAAACATGAATCAGGGAGGCTAAAAGGAAGGAGCCTCATCTCCTTTGGCAACGCGGGTGAAAATGTGTCCCGATTTTTCCACTGCCGAGAGATGGCGCTGAAGCCGATTGACTTATGATCTCTCGACTCTGTCGCTTGTGTTGACGTTGACGGAGAAGGAGAAGGAGAATTTCGCCGAGGGCCCCGAGCTTTCGGCGGGGTCAGCGGGGAGACCGACGGAAGGTAGCCGGCGCTTTTCGGGTAGCGGATGCGTATTAATTGAGAGGTCAGATATGGGGCATAATTATCCCCACGAAAGAGAAATATTAAACATTATGATTTTAAAGTTTTTTACTTTCTCATATTTCATTTCCCTTTTGTGCTTTTTATTTTTGCCTCTTTTTTTTATTAATGTATTTTATTTTATTTTTTTTTAATTTTACTTATTTATTTCTTTAAATAATATTTATTTATTTTTTGAAACATTATTTGTTTGTTTTTTAAATTATAACTATTATTTTTTACAAAATTACTAATTTTTTAAAAGTATTAATTTTGCCCAGAATAGAATCGCCTTTTTTCTCTTCCAGACATTCCAAGCACACACACAAAAAAAGCAAATAAAAAATAATAACAAAGAAATAATTTAAATTAAAAAAAATAAATTAAGGAATATTTAAAAAAAACAGTAAATAATTTAAATTAAAAAAAATAATTAATAAATAATTCAAAAAATAAATAAATTAGTTTTTCCCTCCCTCCCCCCCCAAATTTTTTTTTAATGGTGCAACTTGCGCCATAATAGCCCCCCCCCAATGGGCACCTATGCAATGGAGAAATTTATAAATCATTAAGCTCTTCACCTAAGTGACAGCAGATCAAATTAGGTTTTAAAAGAATTGCTTCAAAAGCAAAAATTAACGCTTCGAATGCAAAATATATTATAAACGTAGGATGAAGTAAAGTGTTCTATGCTTCTCTAAACAGCTTTCATAGCAAAAACAGCTTTAAATTTCCTAATATTTAGGAAATTCCCTTATTTAAATGCCCTTTAAAACGCTATACTACGGGATGTAAACAAATTAAGGTTGCAGCAGCGCTCCCTGGCGGAAGTGAAATTTTGTTGCCAAACCGGTATCATGGAGATCCATCTCCTTGAATCCCTTCACTTCATTTTATACTTTTGATCACCGTGAGTTAAATCCTGGAGAGAAAGATAACAAGGAGTGGGAATAGAGTTGATGATATTTCTGCAAAGAGTAAAATTGCAAATCCTTTAATTAGGCAGGGATTCAAGTGAAACAGGCAATCGCAAATTACAGTCGCGACTGGAAATGAATTACATTAGAACGTTTCTTGATAAAAACATCGTGACGTCAGCGTGACGTTTGCCTATGAAAAACGAGCTAGATAAAACGTCACAGCCTACTTGGCGAATAAGAGGAGATCGCCGAGTGCTTGTGAGCTCTTATTGGCTCCGCCCGTAGTGACGTCATGCCAAGTTAAGTTGATGATAATGTAATTCATTTCCAGTAGCGATAGCAATTCGAAGCGATCGCAGTGCTGTTTCACTTGAATCCCTGCCTTAGAAAAGTGAAAGAAATATATGAAGTAAACAAGTCACCACAAAAGTACTAGAGGCGTTATCGCACACTTGTCTATTTTTTAAACAACAGTTTCATCTTCAAACTTTAGTGAATATTAATAAAATTTGTGCGTGTTTAAAATGTATTCAGACTGCAATGATTATAACCAAAGTACTTTTTTCAATGCTAAAAAGCAATCAGTAGCACCGACCACTAAATCATTTTTCTGTATTCACGGAGTCGGTATTGAAAAAATAAGGGGACTGTTGCCAGGGTTGCCAGAGCAGAATTGAGCTTCAAAAGTGAGTAAAAACATTTTTTAAAAATTAGTGGAATAGAAAATAGAGGGTCGAATATCGAAATATTTTTCGAACACCAAGGCGAAGATTGACCCCATAACCCTGTATTGTTCAATTATTCATAGTAAAGTTTTCACGAGATCCTTTTAAATGTTTTTTAATGTTATCATTCCTCGTACACCGATTCTACGGAAAAAAAATTTTTTTCGCTGAATTGCGATATTCAAATTTCAATATTATTCTTACAGGTAACAAAAGTCCCTTTGTTTAAGAATGTTCTAAGCTTTTTTGAACTAAAAAAAACTGAAACTGATTTGTGCTATTTATAAATAAATGAATGAATCATTTAATGATATAGTTAAAATAATTTTACCCGTTTAGGAGGGACGTGTCTCCAAGCTGGGCATCCCAATAAAATTTGAAACTGAAAGATATGGAAACTAGTTAGTACGAACTAAAAAATTAATAGGGTCTAGTGTCTGTAGGACATGGAATAGGATGTTAGAGACCGACGGTGTCTGCTCTAAATATTAAATTTCGGATTATCCAAAATTTCAATAACAGTAAAAAAAAGAAGCAGGGGGGGGGGTGCTAAATAAAAGTTGAGTTACGAGTACTTGCTATTACTATTTAAAAAAAAAATTCAATTCAATAGTAATGTAGCGACAATATATCTTCCCTTTCATTAGGAAATTCTGTAACACAGGCTCAGGAAACTGAGTGCATTTTGTAAATAAGTGTAGAACCTCTGAATCGGACATCTTTGTTAAGCTGCCAGCCCGTTAGCCTTCAGTTTCTCCACGCCACGAATTTAATACACACAATAAGTTTTACATTGATATGGATAATGAATAAAATTTTGACTAACTGGTTTTAGTTTTCATGAAATTGTCCTATGGTGTCTTTCACAGATATTTTTGACGAAATTGCGAAAAATTGGTAGATCACTCATTAAATAAAAATACACAAAGTTATTACAAGAGATTTTTGAACGTTTCCTTCGTCTCTTATAGAACTGTCATTGTCATTTCAAAAATTTCCAGAAGGAGAGGGATGAGGGGTAAAAGGCCAATTCATCGAAAAATAATGAAAATTAAGCCTAAATATATATAAATAATATATTTGTTTCTCAAAGTTGGCGGGGGTGCGGCTTTGTCTCTACTTGACCTCCTAAATGACGGGCCTAGATAGATGAGGGCAGTCGTGTGCGTCGTTACAAAATTAAGCACCGCGATAGGTGAAGAGCATTCACCTATTTGCATTGCATATTTTACCAAGAGTTAAGGGGAAAAAAAATAATAAATAAACCAACATATCGTCGCCTAAGAGCAATAGGGATATCTCACTTATTCCTGGGCTTTGATGCCTTGCTGGAGCTCTAAAGCGACGATATATGTAAATACATTGATTTTCCATGGTCGCGTGATGCAAGAGCCTCCTTTTAAACTACAGGCCAGCCTACACTGTAAAATCTGAATGTTGTTTTAACAGTATAATGTAGCTGATTTTATAGTAATAAACTGTGAAAATTGCTCATTTTACAGTACTAAACTAAAATTGCAAACTTTACAGTAATAAACTGCAAAATTACTAATTTTACAGTTTATTACCGTGCATATTACAGTTTTGAACTGGAACCTCTGTCGCCAGTATTACACTGTTGTTTTCACAGTGAAATACAGCTAAATTTTACGGCAATAAACTAAAATTACTAATTTTACACTAAGAAACTACAATTGCTAGTTTTGCCGTTTATTACTGTGCATTTTACAGTTTTGAATTGGAAACTCGGCTGCAAGAATATGCTGTAGAAATAATAATTCATTTTTTGCAGTGTGACGCAAAAGACTAATTTTAAATCACGGGCCAGCCTACACTGTAAGAAATAAATGTTGTTTTAACAGTATAATACAGCTAATTTTATAGTAATAAACTATAAAATTGCTCATTTTACACTACTACAATGTAAGATTGCTCATTTTACAGCAATAAGCTGTAAAATTACTAATTTTACAGTTTATTACCGTGCATTTTACAAGTTTGAGATGCAACCTCTGCTGCCAGTATTATACTGCTGTTTTTACAGTATAATCGACAACAATACTGTATAGTGTATAGTACTGCAACAGTATAGTACTGTAAAAACAACAGTATTATCCTGTTGTTTTTACAACAGTTAAATTTTACGGCAATAAATTGTAAAATTGCAAACTTTACAGTAAGAAACTGTAAAATTGTTAGTTTTACAGTTTATTACTGTGGATTTTACAGTTTTAAATTGGAACTTCGGATGTCAGTATTATACCGTAAAACAACAGTTCACTTTTTTGCAGCGTATATAAGTGTTGATTATTACTTACTTAAATTGAAAGATCTCGTTTTACACACCTTCCCTCAATGCTGTAATTGTTGCTCATGTAAACAATGAAGTTCGTGTTATTGTCGCTTTTTCAACAGAGAAGTTCGTCCAACTGCACTGCAAAAAATGAACTGTTGTTCTTACAGTATAATACTGGCAGACAAGGCTCCAATATAAAACCGTTAAATTTCACAGTAATAAGCTGTAAAACTAGTAATTCTAGAACTTCGTGCGATAAAGTTAGAAATATTAATTTATTGCCGTAACTTTAGCTGTGTTATACCGTAAAAACAACAATATAATACTGGCAGCATGCAAAGGTTCCAGTTCAAAACTGTAAAATGCACGGTAAGAAACTGTAAAATTACCAATTTTGCAGTTTGTTACTGTAAAATTAGCAATTTCAGTTTTGTACTGTAAAAGTAGAAAATTTTACAGTTTAATACTGTATATAAACTTAGCAATTTTTACAGGTTTTTGCTATAAAATTAGTTGTATTATACTGTAAAAACAACATTCATTTTTTACAGTGTGTAAAAACCTAAAATTTTCGAAGTTATTGGTATGCATGAAACAAATGACACAGCGAAATGAAAATATATGCACAAGGACAATTTCAAGTAAAATTGCGTCATAGAAACTAAGACAATATTACTCAATACAAATACTTATTGATCTGAAGCACACTTTATATTCCTTAGTAGGCTTCTTTAGCATTCATCTCAGGTAATTTCGAGAAGAAACTTCTTTTCCTCGCCGTGTCACCCTCAAGTTCATTGCTTATACGTCAAGCTGAAAATATTTTTTTCGAGGAAGACAACATTCCACCGTTTTGTTGGTGCATTTATCCGTCCGTACGAGTGCGTACTTTTGATGTGTCACACGTAAATGTTTTTTTTTTCTTATTAGAGGAGTTTTTATTGCGCTGTTTAGGTATTTTCCCTCCTTGTACACAATTTTTACGATACTTTGTCTTCAATACACTACGAGGGGAATCGTATATTTTAGTTTAGGCAAATACCCGGACAATATGTAAAAAAAAAAAGGATGTGGGTTATATTTGAAAATCTTTGTGCAAGAAGAGGACACATAGCTTTACTTTTTAAAAAAAAGTTAGCGAAATCACAAAAAGTGTTTAATATATCATTTCTAAATCAAAGTTAAATTCTTTGTGAATAAATACTGTGTATGTGTGATATCAGGTATAGTTTTTAATGATGGGATACAGGCATTGAATAAACTGCATATAAATGTGATATTTTTAGTTTAGTAGAACTAATTATGTTTTCGCAGTATTGTAAGTAAGCAGTTTGAAATTGGTTGAAAATCGTTACTTCATCATTTGGCAATAAGAATGACTCCCAGAAAGTAATTTTTAATTCATTTCTTTTATTTAAAATCAGTGATGAAAATGGAAAGACACACTTTTCATCAGTAAAATTTACTAGTGTTCTCTGAAAAATGATGTTAAAACTACATTAAAAATGTCAAGTGAATAGTAGAATTGTCTTCTTTTTATCCTATTTAAAGCCTACTTAGCCTACTTAAAGCTTTAAGGAAAGACGGAACAAGAATTAAAAGTGGCTTAATGCATCGTAAAGCATCGCTATGTCAGAAAAAAAAGTCAAAAATAAATCAAATAATTAAATAACTCGAAAAACTAAAAATAGGAAAATAGGGCTTTGAGATGGGAGAAATATGTGTCTGTTTGCTAGTCGGTCTGTTTCTTCCCCCTCTCAATAACTTTTGAATGAGCAGTCCGAGTTGAATATGTTTTTTTTTTTTTTTTACTTTTATTCGAAAGATCTCGGCGAGAACACCTCATTCTAATAGTTCACTTTTTGGTTTGAATAATTTTTAGCCCAACCTTGAACCGTTCAGAGTACCTGTCCCCCTTCTTAATAATTTTTGATTGAACAGTCCGATTTAAACAAACTTTTTTTAGTTGAGAGATGCATATTTCATTTTCCAAAATCATAAAGATAGGTTTAATATACATTGGCAGAAAGTACGCTCGTTTAGTTCTAAACAGAATTTCTTTTATTACTTTCGCAGGGAGTCAGCCAAGCGTAAATTAAAATTTCAAAAAAGAATCGCTTTAAATCATCTTTAGTTTTCATTACTCTTTAAGATTTTCTGAAATATATTGAGAAGTAAATTATTTGAAATTAATTTTGCTTCGCTGCAAGATAATGACACCTCATACATTGCTTTTTTTTCGAACTTCAGAAACATTCAAATAACATTAATTCCTTTAAAAAAATGTTATCTGGTTGTTCTATTCGATCAATAGTTTCCATTTTCCATCAATCATTTTAGAACAAAAGCGAAGAACAATGACGGCGAATTCCGTGCTTCGTAGGTGGTAAGTCGGGGAGTAAGACATCATTCTTTTAAAATAACAACTGCATTTGAAACGAAGGTCTTTTATCATAACTAAGTTATGTTTCAGATAATGAAAATCTCGAAATGATGGAGAACTTAAAGATGAGCAGGTTGGGTCCCTGTGTGGGAATGCTTGATAAATATAAATCTTAGGCAATCGACGTTCGTTATAACTATCCCAAAAGTCCAAACTAAATCAGTCGACAAAACGAGAGGTCACTATAAGGTAAATGTAGAAGACATTGTATATTACAGTAGAGCCTCGTTAATTCGAATACGCTTAAACGAATTCTTTCAAAGACCAATCAACAACACTGCCGATTTCCACCTTAGTAGTATTTATTGTTTATTGCTTTCCAGATAAGACGAAATTATTTGTACTGTCCGTCGTTAAAAACAGCGCCTAGCACTCGTGAACCATTCCACTTAAAAAAGGGGTGATGGGTTGTGAGTGGGAACTTTCCGAAATTTTCAATTTAAAATTTTCACTTTTACTATTTCCTTTTGACACTTTCAACTAAACTATGTATTCGAAATTATCATCGTTCTCCACGTTGTTTGATACGGCTCAAAACGCTTCTTATTATTCTTGCCCTTACTGTTATCTTACCTATCACAAATATTTTGGTGATATCGGAGAAGACATGACGCATGCGTAAATATGCGGAAGGTTTTACCTAAGAAAAGCAGACAGTGCATGAGGACTGTGAACTCTGCGCCTTGCCTCCTGACAAGGACAGGATAGATTTAAGGTACAGATGGGTTGAAATAACATCCATGGGCAGGATGGGATTTAAACTCACGACCTCTTGCAAACGAGGAAAAAATTCTACCTCTAGGCGACCAAGGCCCTTCAAAGAAGAATTTATGTCAAAGGTATCTTTGAGTTCGTCTTAACGAGGTTCGACTGTAATACGTTTATCGAAAAAGTACATAGAAAATAACTGACAGAAAGTATTGTTGTTTTCATTAATTAGTGATCACACTTAGCTTCCGCTTTGTGTGATATTTTTTCAAAAATATATTTCTCAATGACTATCATTACACTGCAAAAAATGAATTGTTGTTTTAACAGTATAATACTGGCAGCGGAGGTTCCAATTTAAAACTAAAAAGCGCAGTAATAAAAAAACTCTACAAAACTAGCAAGTTTAGTTTCTTACTCTAAAGTCAGCATTTGTACAGTTTATTGCCGTAAAATTTAGCTGTATTACACTAAAAACAACACAAAGGTTCAAGGTTGGCAGCAAAGGTTCCAGTTTAAAACTGTAAAATACATGGTAATAAACTGTAAAACTAGCAAGCTTACAGTTAATTACTGAAAAAGGAGCACTTTTACAGTTCATTACTGTAAAATTAGCAATTTTTACAGTTTATTACCATAAAATAAGAAGTATTATACTGTAAAAACAACATTAATTTTTTACAGTGCATACTTTGCTTTCGCTTTGTGTGATATTCTTTCAGAAATGTATAAAAATATATTTCTCAAGGACTATCATTGGTGTGGGCTGTGGGGCTCTCATTGGTTTTTAAACCTCTTTACTATCAAATCAGTCCTTTGAATGAAAAGATTTTACATTTTAGAAACATAAAATTGCTAAACATTATTTTTGAAATATATATTCTTGAGAATGACTAAAAGTTGAAACTTATATTTGGACGTTATATTGGAATGAAAGGTTCAGTTTGAGCGGTTTTAACGGACGTCAAAATGATATTGCATCTATGTAGTTGCAAATAGAGCTTCAGGCATCGGTCGCTATAACGGAAGAGTCGCTATAATAAGAGGCTCTTCTTATTTTTATTACATTTTATAATATTTGATTAAAATACTTTAACAAAAAAAGTCAAACATGTTGGAATTTTCTTTGGTAGATAAGTTTTTTCCACAGCATTATTTATACTGTTAAATGTTATTAGAAATTGTTTTTTATATAAAATAAAAAAGTTTCTAGTTTCTTAATTTTTCTTGTATCGTGTAATAGAATTTTTTAAATTCTCGTTAGTTGCTAAAAATGCCTTTTATTCCATGCTTAATATTTTATTATTTGGAGCAAAAGTTGAACATACAACCTAATGTGTATCTAAATCTAATGAAATTTTAATTAATTTCTTTTTCTGAAGAGCAATTTCAGGAGAAATTGCGCATTTTTTTTTTTGTTCAACATTCGCTGTTTTTCGAACCTTGAAGCATCCCGGAATGTATCATTAATTACAGATCAAACAATAACGTGAGTAGACATGATAAGCTATTTAATGATACCGAATTAAAGAGAAACATTTTTATAGTAATTAAGGATTTTTCGAAGTGAGATTGTATTTCTCCCAAGACATTTTATTGAAAAATTTTTCTTTCTTTCTTTTTCCCCGCTTTTACGTTTTTAATAAAGATTTAGCAATCCATCGTCTGAATAAAAAGAAAATATTGCTGCCCCTTCGATTTTCCTCCTATTCTTACAGGATATTTAGGTTTATTAAATTCTAAACATAGTTTGAAAATTTTTATTAACATTTTACATTTCAGCGCATTTAAGAGATTCTGTTTTTAAACAGCGGTTAAGAGAGAGGGAAGAGTTAAATAGCCAATCTTTTTGTAGAGTTTAAACGAAATTGCAAACGGCGGGCAGTCATCAAAATTTAGTAGCTGCTATATCTGTACCTCAGAACCAGACTAACGTAAGTCCATTTTCGTCATTTTTAGTAGAGGCAGGGACGTCATTTCAAGTTTTTCCAGGGGGGGGGGGGGGCAAAGGGTCCAAACACAATGCAATTTCATCGGAAAACATAAAAAACCACGCCCACTTATATGTAAATTCATTAATTTCTCAAAGCCGTCATTTAGGGAGGCAGGGGGGGGGGGCAATTGCCCCCCCCGCCCCCCCTCCCAAATGACGGGCCGGAGTAGAGGGCAAAAACGATTGTTGGATACATTCAAAGGTTGGGACTCACGCTATTTTCACGCTGCGAAATAATTGTGAAGGAATTCGTTTTATTGAACACTCTTTTAATGGAGCAATGTGGAATAAGATTCTACGTACAATGATGCAAAAAAGTGAAAATCTTCATTTTTGGACTTATGTCGTTCTGGTTCTGAGGTACAGATATTTGAACTGACCAGAATATAATGGGGGAGTTTCCTTCAGTCAAAAGTACTACTTTTTGTTACTGAAATTGATAGAATGATATAAAAAAATAACATGGGCCCGGAAAATACTTTAATTTTCCCAACAGTTTATTTTTTATTATTTTTTTAAATACCCTACCTTGAAAACGGGGCGTGGTTTTTGTGACGTCAGTGGTGCACCTAACAGCTCTCTTTCCAATAATAACACCATTTTGCTTGACTTGAGTTGTCCAATCGCAGGAATCGGTGACGTCACGACCTTCGTCATCTCACTACAACCAATTAGATTTCGCGCTTACGTGCACCACTGACGTCATGCGCAGATGTTTTTTTTTCGGAATAGCATCTGCGCACCGGTTAAAATAATTCATGAAAAATATATAACTGTGTCAAAAAATAAAAAAAATGGTCAATTCCTATGTTTTGAAGCATGTTCTTTCAGAAAAAAATACCTTTGAAATTTCGGAAACTCCCCCATTGAAATTTTAAATCACCTGAGAAATAAGTTAAGCCTCTAAAAAATTCATCTTGCAAAATTGGCTACAATAACACTTTGCTGTCAATTAGCTAATTTACTTTTAAAGTCAAAAAATATATATCTATTTCTATATATATATAAATGGATGTATGTATGTTTGTTCCTTATACAAATCTACAGTTTTCGTCGGATTTTCATCAAACTTGACACATGGGTTCCTTAATGCACTAGAATTCACGTAGGCGGGGTTTTGAAATATTAAAAAAATCTAAAAAGCGCAAAATACAAATTTTTGTCTCAAAATGGCCATTTTCTTTCATCTTTGAACATAGAGTAATAGAGATAAACCCTTAAGAGCATACAAATTGATAAAATTTAATACATTTAAATATGAGCATTTTTCAACAAACATTACGATTCGCAATGAATTATCAATTTATGGCTCACCTATTTAAACCAGGAAAAAACAAAACAAAACAAAGGTGAGTAAATTGTTTCTCAATACTATTACTGACCCAGGCAACGCCGGATATTTTTGCTAGTATATACATATATAAACGACGGTTAGAAACAAAAAAAGCATTTTAGTTATAGAAAAGTTACAGAAATTTACATTCGCATTTTGGGGAAAAATAAAAGCTTTTTTAAAACGATGTAAAATAAGTTGAGAATTTCAAAATGTTACCCAAGGGTTTCCAAGAATAATTTTCGCAACTTACATGCAAGTTATGAAGGGTAAAAACTTAACGAGTAAAATTAGCTGTCTCTCAAATAAAAATTAGTCTTCTTGAAATATTCAAAAAAAAAAAAAAACTGCGACTTTTTTCCAATTACAGTTTAAAGTTCGTGGTCCCAGCTGAGATGTATTTCACAGTGAACTAATTGTTCTTGTGATTTTTTAAGTTGATTGCTATTTGCGTTACATTGGAGACACTTTACGTCTTGTTTATCATCATCATCAACTTCAACTAACAGTCTTCTTGAGATAGTTTTCTTTACCTTGCTGTTTTTTTCCTCTCCTTGTTTCTCTTCTTTTACTCACTGTCCGCCGTTTTACGATTTCAAACTTTTGCTTCTTTTTCATTTTTTGCAGTGTCAATTCGGTTTTTATATGATCTTCATGTCAACCTATCCACAAATACCCTACTTCTACCGTTTCAGAAAAAATATTTGGTGCTTGGAAGCCCACCGCCATCATCATCAACTGGGTCAATTTGACCAGATGGACTAAGGTACAGCCCAGTTGTTCGTTTGCAACAGCACAATAGAAATATGCCATCACCAAAGCGGTATTTTTTATTACAACCATCTTTAGAAATCACTTTCAAAACAATTGGGAATTCAAAATTATTGAATCAGTGAGTAATTGAATCAGCCGCTTTAGTTAAATCAAACGTCAAAGACAGAACAAAAATCCAGCTCTATTGATTTAGCCGCTTTACAGAATCAAAGCTGTTTAGAGCAAACGTGATTTATATATAGTCCAGTAACCTTGTCGCCTAAAAGAGGGTGTCGTGTACGTCAAATCAGGTAGTTCTAATTTTTTGCTAAGTTGTTTAGGATGTTGATCGAATAAAATATATAAGTTTGTGACCTCGAGCGCCGAACGTAACCTTGTCATAAGTCGAAAAAATTGCGCAATTTTGCCTTTTACTTTAGATTTGGCGATTTTATCCCTAGACGACTAGTTTTTCAATAATATTTACATTAGCAGTTCTAAAGTAGATAAAATTTGCTACAATATGAATCCAAAACCTTCTTTTAAGACCCAATAGTTTTCGAGATATAGCCTCTTAAAAATTGTTTTTTTTTTTTTTTTTTTTCGAATTTCGCAATATTTTGTCTTTCTATAAATCAATTTTGACCTTTTTCCTTTTAATTGCGAAGTTCGAAAAAAAAAAAAAAAAAAAAAAACAAACAAACTTTAAGAGGCTATATCCCGAAAACTATCAGGTCTAAAAAGATAGTTTTGGATTCATAGTTCAGCAATTTTCTTTACTTTAAAACTGCTACTGTAAATATTATTGAAAAACCAGTCGTTTAGGGATAAAATCGCCAAAAACTAAGGTAAAGTGCAAAATTTCGCGTTTTTTTTTTCGTTTTATAACAATGTTGCGTTCGGCATTCGAGGTCACAAACTTGGATTATTTATTCGATTAAAATCACAAACAACTCAGCAAAATATTAGCTCTACCCGATTTGACGAATACGGCGATGTAGGGAAGACTGACCAGTGAATAAACACCCAAGTGAAATTTCATTGTCAAAAATTCATAGCATTGTTAAAAATTGTTGCATTTGCCATATGGCAGTAGAAACACTATAGTGGATATAGTATGTATAATTGTTTTTCAAAATATTGCACGAATTTTTAGGGTTCTGAATCAGGTTTTTTGAGGGGTTGAAAGGGAAAAAAGTGCCCAGATTTAGTGAATGAACACCCCAAACAAAAGACAAACGCAACATTTTCTGGCTGCTTTCTTTTTCGAAATGGGTATAAGGAAGTGACTACTGCATGTTTATCTAAGAAAAATATTTTTAAAACTTCTTTTTCCAAGAAAAATCACGAGGTGTTCATTCACTTGAAGTGTTCATTCATTGGTCGGTCTACCCTATATGGTTACTGGACTAAAAAGCGTGGTCACTGTATTTGAAAATATTCTGCCTTTTTGAGTCAGAGCGCTGGCAAAATCTTCTGTCGGGTTCAATTTCTAAAGAATTTTTTATAATGTCATAAGGATGTTTCACTTTATCATTAAGATTTTTTACCGCCCAATCATGAAGCTCGCTTTTCAGTCGTAAGAGCTTCCCCCTTCGTCACTGAGATTTTTATTTAGTTTCCAAAAGAAGAATTTTTTTTCAGAACTGACTAAGCTTAATTATTTTCTCTACCTTCTCTCATCGAGAGATACTTCTTTTTAATTACATGAAAAACAAAAAAATCCCTCTTTAATCAAACTAAATTTTCTACCCAAGTGCACTCCTGATTTTTTGCATGGACCAGCATCCACGACAGCATAATAAACTTAAAGTGAGCCATGGCGGAATGATAAGAAAATTACCGGTTACAATCCGATAACTACTGGAGCGTGTAATGGCAGTAATTCTGATGACTTAAGTGGTTAATGGGCGTCAAAATATACGCCTAGTTCGGATATTTCAGAAAACAAGTGAGTTAATGATTATCCTTAAAATAAGAGAAATAAGTGCGCTCCTATTTTGATTGACAGTTAAGAACATGCAGGAATCTGTCGAATATTTTGATTAACTCATTGCACCTGCTCCAGTAGCTACCTGCGTGCAATATGATGTTGGTGGTTTTGACATTTAATTTTCTTAAGTCTTAATAAATTTTTTGCTAGATATTCCGTGGAATGAAATGTTTACATCCATTAATAACAATGACTGATTTTTCTCAAATGTTAAAAAAAAAACTGTCTAAACTTGAATTCTGGGTCATTAAATTGTTCTTTTCTACACGTTGAAGAGAAATTTTATACCATTTTTTTAAATTTAAGCATGGTCGTTGAACATGTATCACTTGACACAACATTCATTTTCGAGGTAGACCACGCAACAAAGATAGTAAGTCTATAAAAAAGAAGGAAAAACTAAATAAATTAAAAGGCGCCCTCCCCGAACGTGTCACTTTTAATACAAAGCACAGCATTTATATGCCAACAATCTGAGCTAGGTTAGGCCAGTAAAAAAATCCAGCGGTCTAAACTTGAATTCTGGGTCATTAAATTGCTCTTTTCTACACCGTTGACGAGAAATTTTGTACTATTTTTTAAAATTTAAGCCTGGTTGTTGAACATGTATCACTTGACACAACATTTATTTTCGAGGTAGACCACGTAACAAAGCTAGTAAGTCTGTAAAAAAGAAAGAAAAAAATAAATAAAAAGAAATAAATTAAAAAGTGCCTCCCCCAACGTGTCACTTTTAATACAAAGCACAACATTTATACGCCAACAATCTGGGGAAGGTTAGGCTAGTAGAATTAGATCCGTCGTATCATTCTTTGCTTTACATATATCCAACCAACACATTATTATAAAAATTGCCTTAGGACCGAAAGAAATGTTGGGGAAAAGAACGGTAGGCAGAATATTTTTACTATATTTCCTTCCTAATCTTGTTACTTTATATCTGACATGTACTCAACACAGAATCCAGCTTGTTATACGTGTCAGATAAAATAAAGCTTGCAAGGTAAAATAAGACAGCGTTTTGTTTAACGCTGCAGCATTTTTTTACATTTTAAGCTCAGTGTTTAATTAACGAAAAATTCATATCTTAGAAATAAGTGAAAGGAATTGTTGTTGACACCCATGAAAAAAATTACAGAAAAAGTTTTTGTTTTGTGTATAATCAGAAGTTCTATTTAAGTTGATGACAAAACAGTTTCAAAAGCTCTTTGTTTTATCTCAAACGATTTTAATATGTTAGGTAACATTTTTATAGCGTACTTTTCCATAAATATTTGAGGTTCTTTCTTAAAAAAGAATGATAATAATAATAATGATATTAATAAGAAGATTAAGAATAATGTACATAATATACATAGTTAAATTTTGACGAAAAAAGATATTTTTATGTTGCAAAAAATTTTATCTATTGTCATTTTGCTGCATTTGGAGTTTATTTCAAAAATTTTACATTCAAAACGGTTTTTCTTTTAGCAAGCTCTTCCATTGGTGGACAAGATTAGTCTTTTCATGTTCATTAAGCCTATTTATTTTGTGAGTGAGAGTGAATTGTACAGTTGACGCATTCTATTTTATAAAGCTAAAATATATTTTCATATAAACTAAATCTTATTCTGCATCGACCTGTGAGAACGTTATTCTATGAAAAACAATTCCTTTACAATTATTTAAGAGCATAAGTCGTATCCTTTGCATGCACCAGATAAACGTTTTCGCTCTTTTGCTAAAAAGTACGAAAATGAACTTATGCTAGTCTGGTTCTGAATTAGGGCCCTGCTCCACATCAGCAGAAAACGCTACCGAAACCGAAAGCAGAAACCGAAAATCCGGGTACTTTCCATAGGAATACCATTTAATCCATTTTACGTTTCTGCTTTATTTTTCTGCTTTACGTCAATGTGGAGCAGGGCCCTTACAGAATTAGTGTTGCAGAAAATCGAATATGAGCTTCGGACAAAAAATATTGGAGATACATTTAGAAGACAAAAACGTATTTCACATAGTTCTCTGAATGCCCAAATGAATACAAAAGAAATGTGATATTTGTATATTATGAAAAGAGAAAAAGTCGGACTTTCTCTTAGCTTAATTAATTTGAAAGTTTTTACAAGGCGTCATTTCTACTTTATTACCTAACCATAAAAAATGCTGTTAAACGAATTTTAAATTTTAAACAAATTTTCTGAGGAAAAACGATTAAGCATTCTTTAATCAATTTGTAAAACTATGCATCTAATTAAGTGTTAACAATTTTAGTATCAATTACTTTTATTTCTGAATATGTTCGCAGAATATTCTTCAATAAAGGATGATCATCAATAAAAGGGAAAGGCTAATCCTCGAACGCAACATTTCCCCCACTAAGAAGCCAATCTTAATTAAGTCCTATTTCCGAGAGAAATACTCAAGGGGTTTGATTCATTGCTTTAGATGTGAAGTTATTGCTTTTCGTTAGCAGGCACGTTTGAGGCGATGAATAAAAAAGACAGTAGCGGCACGACCTACTTTTTCTCAGTCACAAATATGTGTACTAAATTTCTCTGGGCAATATTTTCACTCGTAAGCTTCTTTTCTGCATTTGGAATTACGAAAATACACAAGTGGGTTGGTTGATCATGGCGGCTTCTTTGTGTTTCTTTAAAAACTCGTGAATCCGCTTACTCTGTATTATGTGAGTGCTACGAATTATGAATATGCTTCACTAAATGCGATAAATATTTATTGAAATTCACAACACACTAAATAATATGTACACAAGATGAATTATAGAATATACAGTCGACGCTCGTTATAACGACCACACGTTATAAAGACCATCCCAATATAACGACCGGTGAGAAAACCCCCAACTGTATCCCAATATACTCTATGGCCCCGTTTATGCACGCTCCGGCTTTAACCCGGCGTGAAGCAGAAGGAGGAGAAATGCAGCATTGAAGCCGGGTTTGCAACAAGACCTGTTTTTGACAAAAGGCGATTTCTCTACCTTTTCCCCAGAATCCCTTGCGGAAAGGTTCTGGTTTCGTGGAAGTC
The DNA here is from genome assembly GCA_038373865.1 of Uloborus plumipes. Classification (NCBI taxonomy): domain Eukaryota; kingdom Metazoa; phylum Arthropoda; class Arachnida; order Araneae; family Uloboridae; genus Uloborus; species Uloborus plumipes. Next base: position 201,572 of record JAXGGA010000549.1, read on the forward strand.
GCGAAAGTTGTTTTCCGTTTTTATTCCTCAAATTGTTGATTTGAAATTAGCGTGGACGTTATGACTTTCTTTCATAATTCACAATATTACACAAATTTGCTGATTTCAAGACATAGGCCCCGTTTACATACATACTTATGCACTTTCCAGAAACTTATTTTAAGTCGGCAAAAATCATTATTCTCGGGAATACTTTCCGATTCTTGGGAAAAAAAAAACTCATTAATCTCAAACTTTTAAAATGAAATGTGTAGTAACAAAAGCCTTTCTTGACACTACTGCGAAAAACAATTTCTATTCGTAAAAAATATGTTGGACAGTCTGTAATAAACAGGGGTATAGGGGAAGAGATGGTATTTAAAAAAACAGGATTTTTGTTCTAATAGGCAAATTTTGCCAAGCATTTTTTTTTTTTTAAATGCAATAGAATGCATCCGTATTTATTTCCTTAGTTTTCAGTTGGAATGAAATTTGAAAAAAGTTTATGAATGCACTTGACATGTTTTCGTTCGGGAAATGTTTTGGTAGTTTTGGCCCGTTGACCCTTTAATTTTACAAGATGACCTTTGCTGCAAGATTGTTGCAAGTTGACCCTTTTATTTTATTTCTTATTTCTATGCTAAATTTTTTGAATCCTGCGCAATATGGCTTTTATAAAAAAAAAAGCGTTTATATTAGAAAAAGAAATCTCCCTTTCAGAAATTGGTTTTATAAAATGGCGCTAAAATTGTGGAAAAAAAAGCCTGTTTTTTGGTTTCCGGATAAAATTTTCTGTAATGTAGTAACTAAAATTCTAATTTTCTGGTCTGCCATTCTCCATTTTGTTTGCTAAGATTGTGTTGACAAATCCATTAGATTGACATCATACCGACATGCTCAGACTTCATAATTGTCCCGATATCCCTGATAAAAATATTTTGTCCTGATTTGTCCTAATTTTTTAGTTTTCTGATAGCTCTCTTTTAAGTTGTGAGCTTCCTGATTTTTTGCAGACTTATAAATTTTAGGGCTTCCAAACATGTTTTCAGTTTGTCCTTAGGAATAAATAAGATAGCCTTTTTTCCTAACTCTTTCTCTAAACTCATAATTTTTAAAAGTTGAAATTAAAAATGCACTCATTAATCGGTAAATGGACACTAAGACGATTAACTTGGGGACCAATTAGGAAGCTGGGATTTTATTTTTGTACTAAAATTGCTTTTGCTTAGAAGAAATAACTATGCTGAATGCATTTCAGCGCATTAATCGCCTGAGTGTTAATATTTTATTTAGTTTTTTTATTAAAATGCATTTTTTATTCAGAAAAAGAAGCAATGCTTAACGAATATATTACACCCAATGAATAGTTTTAAGCTCTAGCTGTCGAGGGAGAAAAATACATCACCCATAAACTAGGATTACAACAAGTGATAACGTGACATTGGCAAAAAGAAAATAAGATGCAGTTCAATATTATACTTGTATATAGGTACACATGTGCATTACTAAATTTTTGCTCAATATCAAAAGTGACCTGGATTTTTTGTAATATTGTTTTAATTTTTTTTTCAAAGCCATTACGAAGTCTGCGTACTACTCGCAATTCTTGACTAAAAAAGTGATTTTTACCACATACAATTTTGAATCCATTTAAATAGAAAATATAAGATATAGTGATTAAGATTTAGTAGAACAAAGTTTAATTTATCGAATAGTAACTTCCTTATTTTCAGCAAAAATCTGTCGAAAAATTATGTAAACTTAAGGATATTTAGGAAAAAAGCTCTAAATTTAGGAATTTGAGGACAATATAATTTATTTTTCAGTATTGCTAATCTTTCTATTTGAACAAAAGTATCAGTTGATCGAATATTATTTCCGTATTTGTTAAAAATGATTTCAGAGATCTTCAGTTTTCTTCTTTTTGTTAGTTTTTCCTTGCGCACTAACGATACTTTGGCTAAGTAAAATAAACAACCGTACAGTCAATGCAGGAGAATCCACCTTCAATACCTCATTGATGAAGGAGAGAAATTTCTACCCCATTTGAAACCGGTTTCACCCCGGGTCGGTGCATAAACACGGCCTCGTGGGGAAAGCCGGGTTGACGCCGGGTTGAATCCTGCTGCATAAACGGGGCCTATGTTCTACCTCTTAAAGCAATCATTCGTTATAAAGACCGTTTTCTCACGGATGGAGACGGTCGTTATATCAAGCGTCGACTGTATAAAGAAATATGAATACAGCGCTAGTCGCTGCTGCCAAATTAAGACTCAGAATGGAATTAATTCTAAACAAAATTTTTTTTTAATCCTTGCCAAATGCGGGCAAGCAAAGCGCAATAATAACTAAATTAAAGGCTTAGCTGCAGCACTATTGGCAGCAACTTCCATGGGTAAAATAAGGAATATGACCCAAATCAGTGTGGTTTAACCTGAATAAATAAGAGGGCCAGATATTTTTCAGAAAGAAAACTAATAAAATATGCATTTAAGAGATTATTTATATGAAAAAATCTGGTATGGACTCCACACTACTTCCTTTTACGTGTAAATTTCTTAGTAGCTGCCTTAAGTGTTAAAAAAAGTGCTTGGAGTGAGCAAGGTAACAATTCAAATATTTACTCCCCTAATCTGCCACGAAACAGTGGAAAAAATATTTTACAATGGTTAATTTTCTAAATATTGCTGATTTTAATTTCCATTCAGTGAATTTTTCGCAAAATATCGCCAATAGCGCCAAGTTGAACACAAATTCAAAAAATAATTTTTTCGCCAAATTTGTCGCCAACTTGGCGTAAAACACTTGGCGACTAAAAGCTTGGCGACATATCGCCAAGTGGTCGCGCCAATTTATATCACGAAAGTCTGCATTGAAATTAACACTGATTTACCCCAAAAAAGGGGTAAAACACCCCCTTTGAAACATTCGAATGCAACCACAAGGGAAGGTGCACAACTAGACCATCCTCAGAACCTACGTACCAAGATAGAAGCTTCTACGGCATATAGTTTTTGAGTTATGCGAGGCACATCCGCACATACATCCGCACACACATCCACACATACATCCGCACATACGTGCATACAGACGTCACGAGAAAACTCGTCGTAATTAGCTCGGGGGTGGTTGAAAAGGATTTTTCAGCTGCTTATATGTTGGTAGGCACAAATGCACGTGCTCACAGGTCGAAAAAACTACCGAACATTCATTCGGGGGTGAGCAAAATCAAAATTTAGACTCAAATTTGAGTGATTTTTTTTTCGCAATCACAATACTTCCTTTACTACGTAAAAGGAAGTAAAAACATTTGATATTCCGTACTGAAAAAAAAAAAAGGACACCTTGATTTCAAACTAGGTTTTTCGCAAATTCGAGCTGCGATATACCCCGGCTCGTTGGGTTTATTATTTCTATAAATGTTTCCCGGCTCTGGAATCGACGTTACTTATCAAAGTTAAGATGTCATTTTATTCATAAAGAATTCCAAAAGAATAACAACATCAGTTAGTTATGAAAAGCGGAACAGTTTCATCCATGTACAGAAAATTTAAGATTTAAAATCAGGTAAAACTAAAAGTTGCTTTGTCTTTGTAAAATTGCGTAAAACTTTCTGGGAAAAGCTTTGTTTAAAAATATAACGAGAAACGAAGTTTTTTAAAAGCTCAAAGTTACTGTGAAATATATTACGTTTTCCCCTTGCAAAAGCTTTTAAACCCATATTAAATGGAATTTCCTGAATATAATTCAGGTAGAGTCTTGCAAAAAGCAGATTGAAGGATTTCGCTCTTCAAAGGGTAATCTTTAAATTATGCTAAAATAGAGCATATACGCAAAATTTTAAGTGAAACTGACTGTATTTTCAAACAGCAAAATCAATCTGAAATACGACTCGGTACAATTCAGTACAGGAATTGCAAATTTTAATTAGGCACGATTTATTCTTTTCAGATTAGAACGCAATTTTGTTCGGGACATTTTTACAAATCAAACGCGATTAAAATTTGTCATTTTTATTGTTCTCTTTCATTCGTGTTCTAAAATTAAGGACTTAAGCAGCAAGATGAAAGAAACGTTAGGAAAGAAAAATCTTTTTTTGTGTTACGCGATTGAGCTCTAGGCCGTAATTAGAGAATCTTTAATTGCGAGACTTTTTCGTGTAAAAACGTTCAATAAATTACGCCTGAGCTGCAGCTTGCGACATTTAATATGTTTTTTCTCCTGTTACAAACGCTTTCAGCAAAATTTAAACCTTTGCTATTGTGGCTAATTATCAACATTTGCTCATTATATTACCGCTCACGAAGCTTTAATTAAGAGAAAAATGGATTTAAAAGAACGTGATGGCGTTAAACTAAATTTTTACGCTCTTTCGAATGATTCTTTTTTTTCCGTTTAGGGAATATCAAAGATTTTACACAATGTTTTTTGCTGAAACATGTTCTGTGCAACACTTTAACATCTCATTAATTTCTATTACTTCTTTTAGAATGATTCTGTGTAAATTATGTTTTTCATACTACTTTATAGTGAAAAAATTTAAAAAATGACATCCTTGCTGCGTTAAAAATGTCTAAATTTTTTTAAAATATAAAGATGAGAAGAGCGATATTTTTCTACACGAAATGAGCACAAATTAAAAGTTTTTTTAAAAGTCACTAAATAGAGTGCGTTTTAATTGAAAGGTTAGGAAGAGTACTAAAGACAAAAATGCTTTTTTTGTATAATAAAGTAGGGGAGACAGGGTAGGGAAGATCGAGGTACCTTGAGACATGAAATACAGTGGATAGAATGGAATTTTTTCCATTGTTCAAATACCAAAAATTAAAAAAAAAAGAATGCCACATTTCAGTCAATATGTTTGGCAACGCCAGACTAGCCACTGCAACATTTCATCTTGTAGATCTGTAACGCTTTTTATTTTTGTTATCACTGTTGTCTAGTTTGTACAAGTTCTCCTTTTTCGCCTACTTTCCCGTTAAAAATAAAACAAAGACGAAAAAAGTATTAAAAGTGGCTTAATGCATCTAAAAAATATCGCCAAGTCCGAAAAAAATATCGCCAAGTTGAAAAAATATCGCCAAGTTAAAAAACTATCGCTAAGTCCGAAAAAAAAGCCAAAAAGAAATAAAAAGGTAAAATGAATGTCGAAAAATTAAAAATTTGAAAGTAGGGTATTGAGATGGGGAATTTGTGTGTCGGTCTGTCTGTCGGTCGGTCGGTCGGTCTGTCTGTCCCCCCTAATAACTTTTGAATGAGCATTCCGATTTTTACAAACTTTTTTTTGTTGGAAAGATCTCGGCGAGTACAGCTCATTCCCATATTTGATTTTTCGATTTGAACAATTTTTGGTTCAACTTTGAGCCGTTCAAACAACCTGTCCCGCGATGCTAACTTTTGAGTGAACAGTCCGATTTGAACAAATTTTTTTTGTTCGAAAGATCTTATCAAGGATACTTCATTCCCGTATTTACATTTTCGATTTGAACATTTTTTCGTTCAACATTGAACCGTTCAAGCAAGCTGTCACCCCTAATAACTTTTGAGTGAACAGTCCGATTTAAATAAACTTTTTTTTTTTTTGTTCGAAGGATCTCAGCAAGGATACTTCATTACCGCATTTAAATTTTCAATTTGAACATTTTTTCGTTCATCATTGAACCGTTTAAGCAACCTTTCCCCACCTAATAACTTCTGAGTGAACCGTCCGAATGGAATAAAACTTTTTTTTGTTTGAAAGATCTCGGAGAGGCTCATTCCCATACTTCGCTTTTTGATTTGAACCATTTCTCGTTCAATATTGAACCGTTCAGAAAAAAAATTTAACTTTAGCGCCTACAGGGAATTTAAGTTGAATGTTGATCCTGAACTTAAAGTCGGATTTATTTCAAACTAACTTTGTAAGAAAATGGTTTTGATAAATAATGTTTGTAAAGTACTTTTCTGAATAATCTTCTGTGAGAACTCTGATTCCGACTCCGACTCCGCATACATGGCGGAAATGCAAACTCAGAAAAAAATGACTGACTGTGCAGACGATTTTTTGTTTATTTAGTCATTTGTTTTATTTTATTTATTATTGTTATTATTTTTTCTTTTTTTTGGCAGACGATTTTTTTTGTAACAAACATTTTTCATTCACGAGGGCATTTTATTCTTTATTTATGTTTAACAACTGGCAACGGATTAAAAGTGAAATTTGAGACATTTTATTAACGGACGAGTTTTCTTTTTCTTTTTTTGTCTTTGTTTGATAAAATGTGTTTTGATGCTCTTTGTACTTTTATTTATTTATTTATTTATTTATTTATTTTTTAAACGATCGCGGATTTTTTCTACGGAAGAACTGTAACAGTTACATTCTTTAAAAGGTGCGACAAAACTTTATTTATTCGTTTATTTACTTTTTACGTGTCTATTTCATCTGATGAGAGGGGTATATTTTGCTTTTAGAAATCAGCTTTAAGTGCTAAAAAGGTATGTTTGACATAATTTTTAGTCTCAGATAATCAAGAGAATAATGATCAGATGCTAGAATGCCGATGTCGATGTACATGAAAGTAGGCTCGTTTAGTTCTTGACAGAACTTCTTGTTTGCATTTGAGGTATAAATTTCAATTTAATAATATCATTACATTAATTTAGTGCGGAAACTTTCTTACATGTAATGTTCTTTGTTTCATTAATAAATTTTGTGCAACTTTGGCTCTCGATTTAAGAGTAAAGCTTTAAAAGAACAATGGGACATGTTGATGGTAGTACTGCAGGACAAAATTCTATTGTACCTCCAACATTCCACACTATATTGTGATGGAATTGCCCGTCAATATTCCAACCTTTAGCGAGTTAGTTCGAATACAAGTCATCGTGAAGATGGGAAAAACCTGCATGTACCTAATTGTTGTGTACAACTGATGTTACTTTCGAACTAAATTTAATAAGCAACAAAATGAAACAGACGTTTTATATCTTTTCCTGCATATTGTTATCATACTTTGATGTTCTAATTATATGCAGATTAGATATCTCTCGCTTTTTGGCATACTTTTCCCAACATGTTACGCAACTAGTTACCAATTAGTGATTAGTAGTGAACTAACTACCTTTTATGTTTCTGCTTCATTACTTTGACGTGGAGGGTTATGAAAGAAGTTTCATTGTTATGTTTATATGCACTTTGTATGTGAAAGGGAAACGTAGAAATTTGTTCTGTTTAGGTGCTAGTTCCTATCAAACGATGTTCAAAGTTTCTCAATAGATTTTTATTTGTTAACCCGTAATTACAAGATCCATTTTGTTTTAGATAACTTTGTGCTGTAATTAGTATTCGTAGATAAGTTTTGTTAGTTGCTTTGATTTTCTTGCATCTTCGTTAGTTGCTTGAGCTTTGTTGCGAAATGCTTTCAGTTTGAGAAGAATATGAAATGGAAGAAATTAAGCTGATTTACCTGAGTGTTTTCTGCACTTGGAACGATTTCGATAGTTGGGAATCTAGCGATCTCTCTCCATTGGCATCAAATCTTCGTCACCAATACATGTGCGGGGAAATCTTTCATTCTCAAAAGTAAATAAAGGGTTACTAAAATAAAATGATTTGCGCCAAAAACTTGACTACCGTGCCAGATTCCCAATTATCGAAACATCTCTCTGCACTTCAATGAAGCAACTTTTGATCGTTGGGTTGATTTGTAAACACGTGGAAATAATTTTACTAAATGTGGGAAGTAAACTCATTTGAAGCTATGACCTTGAAAATGTTTACCTCTTTTGCGGGTAAAAGGGATAGGTAACGTATGACGTTAAGTTGAGCTCGATTACGTTTGTGGTAGTGTTGCTGAAGTATTCAAACTCAAATCCACTCCTACTGAACTCCGTAAAAAGAAGTAAAAATTGTCAACATCATTGCTCAACTACCAAAATAAGGACTGTACTACAATAGTGAATTTAAAGGGATATTGCACGCATTAAAATTCGCTCAACTCTATGAACATTACACTCAATAGCAATTCTGAATTCAGACCGTTGTTGCTATTGTTGTCTTGTGCCAGCTAAGCTGGCAATTTGGGGTGCGCTGCTTTACTTTTCCAACTGTACCGTAATTTGGTGTCAAGTCCGACTTCCACAAAGAAAGGATAAAGACAAGAAAGAGAAAGTACATCCATGCCCGATCCGGGATTTCAAACCGGGATTCCTCGATCTCGGTTAAATTAGCCGGTAAATTCAGACAGTAAAATCCACATTTATTTTTGTTAGATACCAGGAACTAATCTCAACTTCACATATTTTAATTTCTTTTCTCCTTAATTACCGCAAGCAAGTGCCTTTGTCTTTGGACAAACGCAAGACATATTTAAAACACAATCAGAAGGATATACTAATACCCAGGGTAGTGGCGAAAATCGAGCCCACGAGCCTCGGCGACTTAAGCGAAGCTTCTACCACAGAGTAACGAAGGCTCCAGAATCAAGCCCGTCATTTAGAGGGGGGGGGGGAGGCAGGGGGGTCTATTGCACCCCCCTGGCTTTGAGAAATCAATGTATTTGCAGAAAAGTGGGCGTGGTTTATAATGTTTTCCGATCAAATTGCATTGTGTTTGAACCCTTTACCCCCCCGCCTGGAAAAACTTGAAATGACGTCCCTGTACCAGAATCCCTTTTTCCACAAAATCGAACTTATTATCTCCCAACTTTTTATATCCTACATGAAAAAGTTGAATCAGTCTCACCTTTGGTGTCTCTGTGGCCATCAGCCAGAAGTATTAAATTCGACAGCAACCTGCGTGCAGTGAAGGAGGTCGTGGGTTCAATTTTTACCTTCTTTCTATTTATTATTCCTACTTTTTGTGATGAACTTTCATCCTGACTTGTTTTATATATGTCTGGGGGAACTCACTGTAAAACACTAAAGCATTTGCAAAAATTAGAAAAAAAAATCTTCCAATCAAGAAGAAGAAATTCTATGATCTAATGACTTCAAAACATAGTTTAAGGACGGCGGCTTCGATTCCCGTCCCTCGCTCTGGTTGTAACTTCCTTCTCCGTGAGCGTAAACTCTGTCCTATACTATGTTTCTGTCTTGTACTATGTGTAATATTGGACGTGAGTTCATAAACGGGTCCTGTGAGACCAAGTACACGATCTCGAAATATGTGTTTTAAATAAAAAATAAACAAATACTCGTACAAACGATGGAACCTTTCCTTCCTGACGGAGTTTTAGGTGAGATATTACTGGTATATTCTTGAAATAAATGAATATAGATCATATATTTGTGCATACTTTCACATCATTATTCTGTTTCTAATTGATTTCTAGAGTATTAAGTTAGTCGGAAGGTGACCGGATAAAGAGAACTGGAAAAGCTACGTCAACTAGAAAGGTGGAAAAAACCCTAAAGACAACTGTGCTCAGCGAATGATATCAAAAACGGAAACGCTAAAGGGAGCATGTAAGAAGAATGTTAAAACAGCAGTAAACGGATGGGAACTGGACAAGTCATTGACGAGAGAACTGAAATTTCTCCAAATAAGGTAAGATTCTGAAAAATAAAGTGGAACAGTTGTCAGTGCTTCAAGCCGCAAAGCAACTTTCAAACGTTTTAAAACAGCCTTTCCATGGCGAATCCTGCAACAAATCTACAAGTTGCAAAAGTGTTGTTGACGTGTGATGTTGCTGCTCTTTTGTTAATTGTACCACAACCAACATTGACCAGGGTGCGTTTTATTTCCGAATATACTTTTAATTTTGTAAAACCGATGCAACTTTACTGAAATTTAAACTTTTTGTGGAAACCAGATAGAATTTATCTATACGATGAGATGTGGGGGATTCTCTAGTTGATAACACGGAAATGATATGGTTTCGAAATTTATGAATAAAAGCAGATTGTTAATTAATAATGAATAAGGTCGTTTTCCGCAATCGATAAATTCGTGAAAAAACGTTTGTTTCTCCTTAATAATAGTCACAAACAAATTCCTGCTGTATTATTGCAAAGTTTAACTTTTGCATGTTGGGTTTAAAAAAATTGCTTTTTAGTTTTTCTGTAGCTCAACTTTTCCTTTCACCTTTTTATCAACACTGGAAACAAAACATTGAATGTACAATGTAGTAAGTGTTGTATTTAAATGAACAAGATTTGTATTTAAAGTTTTTCTTTTAGAGCATGAATCAAATTTTTCAAAAACTACGGGTAATTTATTTTATAGAAATTTATATAAAGTTTACTCACAAATTTTTTTTTTTGCAGTACTACCAGAGAATCTCTTGTAAACTGGACTGCCATAAATGTTTCTACACTAAAATTAAACGTGCAGTCTTGGAAAGTCTTAAGAAAATGGACTTCCTTAAAGGGTTCAAGTTTCGGTATAACTTCTTAAGTAACGCTGTCAATGTAACGTAGAAAAAAGTTATATGGTTACTATAAAGCTCATAGGAATCTCAGCTTCCAAGAGGTTTTTTCAGTAGAGATTGGGTAGGGAAGAATTTATTTTTGTACAAAAACCACACATGAAAATAGAACCTGAAGCGCTCAGATAAAAACAAATCGCTTTTATGGTAAATGGAATTTCAATTTTATTCCCTACAGTTCACTGTTTTAATAATATTTTATGTTTTAAATAAAAAACTTAGTACACAAAGTTGAAAAGCTTTCCGTTAAACGTGTCAGTATATTGTGAATCTTTATCTGTATATACAGGAAAATCGCAAGATTAAATTATACTATGTTTTCAGTGTGAGTATTAAAATATCGCTAGTGAAAGGATTAAAGTCCTAAACAACAATTTCAATGCGTCTCTAAGCGTTTTAAACTATTTGCAAACACCATGCGATTTACTGTTTGGTTTTCCACATATTTTAAAATTATTTCGATCTTTGGTATTTATTTTGAACTCTTCTTTAAACTTATTTAATCTACTTTTTGTTTTGTATTGAATCTTGCAGTATTTTTTACCATCAGTCTGCTCAAAGGGATGGATTTTAGTTATTTTTAAAGATCAGATTGACCATTTTTTAATTTTTTTCCTGATGCGTTTGTGTTTATTAATTTATTCAGTTTTTTTTTGTTTTGACATTTCTTCGCGGAATACTTATCTCATTTTGAAGGGTTTATTTGATTATCTTTCCATACATCTTTTTTTTCATTGTAATGATTTTATAATTGTTATAAATAATTACCATAGCACAATAACTAATGCGTAAGTAATAAAATTTTCGCACAAGGAAAAAAACCCCCATCAAACTGGTTATGTTGCTCACAACTACGCGGTTTCATATTTACAAAACAAGGATTGAAAAATCTGTTTCGAGATCTCTAGATCAATTCATTTTTAGCTCTTTAATAATCTAATAAATAATTGAAAAAGTATTTATTAAACAATGAGTTCAGTATAATAAAGTGAACTATTTTAATGCAAAGTATCTATAAAGTTTTTGATAAAGGCATAAAAAAATAAATTTTAAGCAAAATTTATCTTAAGTTATGGTTATAAATGATGTCCCATTTTTTCTCCACAAATTTGATCTCCTCCCCCATTGTGCCAATTTTTTACTTAACTCACAGTTTCACAAAATCCCTCTCTGTCTCAGAGAATGGCAATATTTGTGGACGACCCCTTATAGAAAAAAAAAAAAAAAAGCAGCGTGGGAAATTAAAATGCTTTAAAGTATTTTTTCTCCCCTTAATGTCTTAGAAAAATGTCCTTTTCAGATGAAGATCTTTGAGTAGATCTTAGCACCGAGTATCCCAACAGATGCTAATTTGATTTAAAAATCAAACATAA